>CM038682.1:608402190-608433133 GCA_021605205.1 Aegilops longissima
AAGTCAAGATTAAAAATTATGAGTGTTTTGCTTTGTGTGACTTGGGTGCTAGTGTTTCTACAATTCCGAAATCTTTACGTGATGTGCTTGGTCTTACCGATCTTGAATTTTGTTCTTTAAATTTGCACTTGGCGGATTCTACTATTAAAAAGCCTATGGGAAGAATTAATGATGTTATTATTCTTGCAAATAGGAATTATGTGCCCATAGATTTTATTGTTCTTGATATTGATTGCAATCCGTCTTGTCTAATTATTCTTGGTAGACCGTTTTTACGCACTATCGGTGCCGTGATTGATATGAAAGAAGGCAATATTAAGTACCAATTTCCTTTGAGGAAGGTTATGGAACACTTTCCTAGAACAAAATTAAGCCACCTTATGAATCAATCATGAGGGCACCTTATGGATCTCGAACCAAAGATGACAATACTTAGATCCTTGCTTTATGCCTAGCTAAGGGCGTAAAACTATAGCGCTTGTTGGGAGGCAACCCAATGAATAAAATTTATTTTTTTCTTTTTGCTTTCTGTTCTTGAGTGTTAGCACAATTATGCTACTGTTATGATTCTGTTTTTCGTGTTTTAGTTAGTGTTTGTGCCAAGTAGAACCGATAGGATCTTCTTGGGTGATAGTTGTTTGATCTTGCTGAAAAAGACAGAAACTTTGCGCTCACTAAAATAATTCTCATTTCTTATCAGAAAAGAGCTTTTGCCCTTGTGACGCCCCCGATTCAATCGTACACTAATCATACATGCCAACGTGTATGATCAAGATCAGGGACTCACGGGAAGATATCACAACACAACTCTAAAAATAAAAATAAGTCATACAAGCATCATAATACAAGCCAGGGGCCTCTGTCGGCGTTCTGGGAACGGGGGTCCCTAGACTTGCCTGCCTGCGGCCTGCGGCGTGGCTCAAAGGAGGCCCAGGACAGCCCATCTTCATCAACACAAGCTCAAGACCCTCGCGAGGCCAAGCTCTCATGAGCGGACGACCAGAGCTTCCTCAGGCATGGCCTCGTCAGGCTGGCTCATGAGGAGGCGGACAGTTCAAGGCAGGGTACCTCGCGAGGTGCCCATGACGCAAGCCATGATGACCAAGGGCGCGATCGGCGCGCCAGCATGGCGCCCTCCTTTCCTCTTTGGTGCAAAGGGAGCAAGCGCAGGCGAGAGCATCAAGCAAAGGCATCCATTTCGATGCAACAAGACCAAGACCAGCCCCAACGGCTGGAAGGAAGTCATCGTGGAGCCCAAGCAGGCGTCATCACCAGTGCCTTTGGCAGGCGAGGACCAACTTTAGTCAGGATAAGTGTACCCGCTGTTCCCCTTCAAAATGGCCAATTGTTTGCGCCCTTCCCGCTCAATATTTGGGAAGAGGCCCAGGGCCTTTGCCTATAAATAAGAGTAGCCACCCACAGGGTAGGGGGATCTGGAATCCAGAGAAAGACAGAGACCCGATCCCCAAGCTAGAGCGACGGAACACCGCCTAGCAGTTCATCACACCCACCAAGAACAGACCCTCGTGAGGCTGTTCTTCCCTGTACTGTTCCTCATCAGCCCAAGAGGCAATCCAACCCACCACAAACTAGAGTAGGGTATTACACCACAACGGTGGCCCGAACTAGTATAAATCTCGCGTCTCTTGTGTTGTTCTGCTTAGTAGTTTAGGTCCCAGCGATCCGGCGAGGTATGAGATGGCGGAGGGTCGGATCTCCGCACGCACCCCAGTGTTCAAACCTCAAGGGTCTGCCGGAACCCGAAATCCGACATTTGGCGCGCCAGGTAGGGGTGCGCCGGAATCCGCCTTTCGTTGCCTCGTTCTTCCCCGACCACGGCAACCATGTCTGACACCCGTCGGGCCCGCGCCGAGCGCCGGGCCGCCCTCGCCTCACGTGTCACCCAGACAACCCCTGTCAGCGGGCGCCCTCGTCGTTCCCCGTCGCCTGCCGTCAACGCCGCCACCGGCCAGGCGGGAACAGCAGCAAGCATCGCCCTGCACTCTCGGCGACTTTGAGGAGGAGCGCGCAGCTCCTCATCACCCGCCACGTCGCGCGGTTCCTCCGGTCGTCGCAGCCCTCTGGCGGTTTCGCAGCGCCGCCTTCCAGCCGCCATGTCAAGGCATTCGTCCGCTGGTCAGCGCCGCCTCCACACGGCGGGGCTCCCTCGGGCGGACGGAGCCGCCGGCCGGGCTGACCTTCGACTCTCGGGACCACCCCGCCAACTCGGCCGGCTCGGGTGCGCTCCCCATGCTCTGTACACCCACCATATGCCAGGTTGCCATCACCAGGACCCTCATCGACGGCGGCGCCGGCCTCAACGTACTCTCAGTCGAGGCCTTCAACCTACTCTGCATACCCAGGGAGCAGCTGCAGCCCAGCCGGCCTTTCTCGGGCGTAGGAGGAGGGTCATCCAGCTCCTTGGGGCAAATCCGGCTTCCGGTGACCTTCGACACCTACGACAACTTCCGCACGGAACTGGTCGACTTCGACATCGCCCCCATCGGCCTCCCCTACAATGCCGTCCTTGGCTATCCAGCATTGGCCAAATTCATGGCCGCAACCCACCCGGGGTACAACCTCATGAAGATGCCCGGGAGCAGCGGCGTCCTCACCGTGCCCGAGGACACTGAAGGTGCACTGCGAGCGCTTAGGCTCACCCTCAAGACGGCGGCCGCAGCGCAGCCCGCCTATGCGGAAGCCCCCAAGCCCAAGGGGGATGCACCGACTAAGAAGAAGTAGTTGTTCACTCAAGGCAAGGCGGAGACCAAGCAGATACCTATCGACGAGGACGGGTCCACAAACGCCACCTTCACCATAGGCGCCAACCTCGAGCTTGAACAGGAGGAAGCCCTTGTCAAATTCCTGCGCGCGAACAAGAAGGTGTTCGCCTGGTAGCCCGATCAGCTGGCGGGGATCCAACGGAGCGTAATCGAGCACCACCTCAACGTATGCCCCAACGTGCGTCCTGTGAAGCTCATCTTTTTGGAAAAGGCCCGGAGCCTGTGAAGAAGGCGAATGCCTGTGAAGCTCATCTTTTTCGAAAAGGCCCAGAGCCCGTGAAGAAGGCGAATGCCTATGAAGCTCATCTTTTTGGAAAAGGCCCAGAGCCTGTGAAGAAGGCGAATGCCTGTGAAGCTCATCTTTTTGGAAAAGGCCCACAGCCTGTGAAGAAGGCAAACGCCTGTGAAGCTCATTCTTTTTGGAAAAGGCCCAGAGCCTGTGAAGAAGGCGAACGCCTGTGAAGCTGTCGCGTTCTGGAAAGGGCACGGAGCCCGTGAAGAGGGAAAACGCCCGTGAAGCTCACTTCCCAGAAGAAAGGCCCGGAGCCTGTGAAGAGGGCCAACGCCTGTGAAGCTCGCCTCCCATGACACTCTCACGTAATAATGAGTTGGGGCTGTACACGCCCCGGAGTCTCAGGAGTGCCGGCCTCAGGCCCTGGGGCTCCCTCCCACGCCCAGTGGCAGCACTTAGCTCCGCGCTGGTGAGAAGACGTCGAAGACTAGACTAGGTGCCGGACGCGGCTTTTTCATTTGCTTTCTGCAGTTGACTAGTTATTCCCATTTGGAGTTTTTATCGAAACTATCGCCTTCTTTTGGTCCGTGGTTCTTCGATCTTTTTCGGTCTCCTGCCTCGATTTCTCTTGCGTGGGGACTCGCGAGGCCGAGGCCTCTGGAGCCCCCACGAGCGTTCCTGCCCCTATCGCTCAAGTTTGCACGGCCCAGGTCCACAGCTGGAGCGTCCCTCCTGACCATGCCTCACGGGCAGCACAACGCGAACACGGGGCCTGGATCAGTCGCCCCCGCGGCCATAGCTGGAGTTCACTTACGAATGGGCGAACAACAGAAAGGAGCAGTATCAGGATAACAAAAGCAGTACAATAATTAACGGTGTTAACCTAAACACGCCCCCCACGGGGCCACACATTGTTGCCTTTTTTTGCGCAGGAGAAAAGAAAGAAAAAGGACAAAAGCAGGTGATGCACGCCCCGTGCTGGCCCTCTTGGAAGGCTCGAGCCGTCTCTGGAGCTCAGGCGGACTCCCTCTCTCGCTTCACCGGGCGCGAGGACAAGCGGACCCGCAGCCACCCCCCAAGAAGGCGCGGCGGCGTGGGGGATGGCCGCGGCCGCTGCTGGAAGAATCACCACCCGAAGAAGAGCTGGTGAAGCGTGAGGAGTCACGAACATCGCCAGCCGCCCGCGCGCTGCCCTCTCCATCCACGCCGGGGCTGAGTCCTCGGCCGCGGTCATCGTCTTTAGGGCAGCACCCCATGCGGCGACCATCTTCCCCGAACACCCTCACGTAGAGGGTGGCGCCGCTGTCGTACTTGAAGTGCAGGTAACACCGGCGGCGAAGACCACGCGCGCGAGCGAACGTCTGCCAGCCGCGGGCCAGGAACAGGTTCCCTGTAGCAGAGACCTCCAGAGAAGCCCACGAAGCCCGGCTGCAGCAGCCATCCGCCTGGAGCCAGAGGCCGCCCAGGGCGCCATCTGGGAGCTCACCCAGGAGAAAGCGCGGGAGCTGAAGCCGGACACCTGACGGCTCCTCCGCCCTCACCATGAACTCCGGCAGCGCTTCAGCAGCATGGAGGCGTGGCCTCGGGGGGCGCACGGCCGGGGCACGCCCCCGACTGTGGCCAGCCACTCGTTGCCACGCTGAGAGCCTCCCTCCCGGCCGCGGGGGACCGCCGTGGAGGCCACGGGATGCTTGCGAGGGCGACCTCGACCACCCTTAGGCGGAGGAGAGGAAGACTCGACCTGACGGCCCTTCCCCTTCTCTGCGGCCGAGAACTTCCTTGGTGGAGCCATGGAGAAGAAGGAGAGACAAGAAACGATAGACTAGAAGGGCGTGCGCCGTTCCGTACTTATAGCCGGCGAAGGCCAACCGTCGGCCTCCACAATCACCGGTCATCATGACCAACTATGTGTGCAGGGACTTGTCGAATCCGGGTGGTTACCGAGGCATCGTGGGGAAGCAATGCGCACGCGTTCAATCAACCGCCACATGTCGCCTAAGGCCGCAGGCTGTTAGGGCCCACGACGCTTTGCACTTGCCCTTTAGCCTCTCTGCTCGTCCACGTTCGGGCGCACTGTGGGCCCGGGGGCTACTGTCGGCGTTCTGGGAACGGGGGTCCCCAGACTTGCCTGCCTGCGGCCTGCGGCGTGGCTCAAAGGAGGCCCAGGACAACCCATCTTCATCAACACAAGCTCAAGACCCTCGCGAGGGGCCAAGCCTCATGGGCGGACGACCAGAGCTTCTCGGGCATGGCCTCGTCGGGCTGGCTCAGAGGAGGCGGAGAGTTCAAGGCAGGGTACCTCGCGAGGTGCCCATGACGCAAGCCATGGCGACCAAGGGCGCGGTCAGGCGCCCGACTGCTGCAGCGTACTCCTTTCCTCTTTGGTACAAAGGGAGCAAGCGCAGGCGAGAGCATCAAGCAAAGGCATCCATTTCGGTGCAACAAGACCAAGACCAGCCCCAACGGCTGGAAGGGAGTCATCGTGGAGCCCAAGCAGGCGTCATCACCAGAGCCTTTGGCAGGCGAGGACCAACTTTAGTCAGGATAAGTGTAACCGCTGTTCCCCTTCAAAATGGCCAATTGTTGGCGCCCTTCCCGCTCAATATTTGGGAAGAGGCATAGGGCCTTCGCCTATAAATAAGAGTAGCCACCCACAGGGTAGGGGGATCTAGAATCCAGAGAAAGACAGAGACCCGATCCCCAAGCTAGAGCGATGGAACACCACCTAGCAATTCATCACACCCACCAAGAACAGACCCTCGCGAGGCTGTTCTTCCCTGTACTGTTCCTCATCATCCCAAGAGGCAATCCACCCCACCACAAACTAGAGTAGGGTATTACACCACAACAGTGGCCCGAACTAGTATAAATCTCGCGTCTCTTGTGCTGTCCTGCTTAGTAGTTTAGGTCCCAGCGATCCGGCGAGGTACGAGACGGCGGAGGGTCGGATCTCCGCACGCACCCCAGTGTTCGAACCTCAAGGGTCTGCCGGAACCCGAAATCCGACAGCCCCGAGGGCTCGAATACAAGTGCTCGATCATAGACGAGTCAGCGGAAGCAACAACATCTGAGTACAGACATAAGTTAACAAGTTGCCATAAGATGGCTAGCACAAACTGGGATAAAGATCGAAAGAGGCGTAGGCCTCCTGTCTGGGATCCTCCTAAACTACTCCTGGTCGTCGGCAGTGGCCTGCCCGTAGTTGTAGGCACCTCCAGTGTAGTAGGAGTCATCGTCGATGGTGTCATCTGGCTCTTGGGCTCTGGCATCTGGTTGCGACAACCAAGTAGAAGGGAAAGGGGGAAAAGAGGAAGAAAAGGAACCGTGAGTACTCATCCAAAGTACTCGCAAGCAAGGATCTATACTACATATGCATGGGTATCTGTGTAATGGGGCAATATCGGTGGATTGATCTGCAGAATGCCAGAATAAGAGGGGGATAGCTAGTCTTGTTGAAGACTATGCTTCTGGCAGCCTCCATCTTGCAGCATGTAGAAGAGAGTAGATGGTAAGTTCACCAAGTAGCATCGCATAGCATAAACCTACCCGTCGATCCCCTCCTCGTCGCCCTGTGTGAGAGCGATCACCGGGTTATATCTGGCACTTGGAAGGGTGTGTTTTTATTAAGTATCCGGTTCTAGTTGTCATCAGGTCAAGGTACAACTCCAAGTCGTCATGTTACCGAAGATCACGGCTATTCGAATAGATAAACTTCCCTGCATGGGTGCACCACATAACCCAACACGCTCGATCCCATTTGGCCGGACACACTTTCCTGGGTCATGCCCGGCCGCGGAAGATCAACACGTCACAGCCCTACCTAGGCACAACAGAGAGGTCAGCACTCCGGTCTAATCCTAAGCGCGCAGGGGTCTGGGCCCATCGCCCATTGCACACCTGCATATTGCGTGGGCGGCCGGAAGCAGACCTAGCAACCTCCATTACAAATGAAGTCACGTTACGCGGTCCAATCTGGCGCGCGCCGCTCGGTCGCTGACGTCACGAAGGCTTCGGCAGATACCACGACGTCGAGTGCCCATATCTTTCCCACGTAGTTGGTTAGTGCGTATAGACCAAATGGCCAGACTCAGATCAAATACCAAGATCTCGTTAAGCGTGTTAATTGATGTAACTGCGGACACCGACCAGGGCCAGGCCCACCTCTTACCTAGGCGGTCTCAACCTTGCCCTGTCGCTCCGCCACAAAGATCCACCCAGAGGGCCGTCGGGACAAAGGTCCTTTCAGCCCCCAATCCGTGAATCACTCGCGGGTGCTCCACGAGCCGACCCGACTTTTGTCACCACATGTATCATGTATATAGTATATACCCATGATCACCTCCCTAGTGATCACGGCCCGATAGTATAGCATGGCAGACGTACAAGAATGTAGGGCCACTGATGAAACACTAGCATCCTATACTAAGCATGTAGGATTGCAGGTAAAGGTAACAACAGTAGTAGCAAGGACAGGCTATGCATCAGGATAGGTTTAACGGAAAGCAGTAACATGCTACACTACTCTAATGCAAGCAGTATAGATAAGAATAGGCGATATCTGGTGATCAGGGGGGGGGGGGGGGCTTGCCTGATTGCTTTGGCAAGAAGGAGGGGTCGTCAACACCGTAGTCGTACTGGGTAGGAGCGGCGTCGGTCTCGGTGTCCAACGACAGAAGAGGGGGAAGAAACAATAAATATAATGCAAACATAAGCATGATGATGGAAGACATGACAATGCGCGGTGCTAGGTGTGCCCTAACGCGGTAGGAGGTGGTACCGGCGAAGGGGGGAAACATCCGGGAAAGTATTCCCGGTGTTTCGCGTTTTCGGACAGATGAACCGGAGGAAGAAAGTTGCGTGTTTGCAATGCTAGGGATGCGTGGCGGAAGAACGGGCTGCGTATCCAGATTCGTCTCGTCGTTCTGAGCAACTTTCATGTACAAAGTATTTTGATCCGAGCTACGGTTTATTTTATATAATTTTCTAAAGTTTAAAAATCATTTTTAGAATTTATCTAATTAATTTAATCCAACATTATCCAGAACAGTGTTTGCTGACGTCAGCATGACGTCAGCAGTCAATAGAGGTGTTGACTGGTCAAACTGACGTGTGGGCCCAGTGGGACCCACCTGTCATACAATGTTCGGTTAATTAGGGTTTAGGTTAAACTAATTATCGTTTAGTTAAACTAACAGGTTAATTAGATTAATTAAATAGGATTAATTAACTTAATTAATTTAGTTAGTTAATTAATTAATCAAATTTATTTTTATTTTTATTAATTCTTTTTTTAATAATCGTTCTAGGGGCGTGGGCCCCGTTGTCATTGGCCCAAGGCCAAACAGTGGCCCAAGCAGCATGGTTCTGGCAAGCAAGGGCGTGGCGTGCCCCACCTGCAGCCCGAGGCCACCAAGGGGGCCGCCGGCCACGGCCGCAGCCGGAGCAGCGCGGCAAGGGGGCGACAGGGTGGGGTTCGCCCCGGCGGGAAGCGGCTCGGCGTGGGTGTCGGATGTGGGGTTCCAGCAAACCCTTAAGGTTCGAACACTGGGGTGCGCGCGAAGTCTTTCCCTCCTACCGATCTATGCTCTAGCTCTCTAAGATCTTGCGGACTAACTCGATTTAACTCACAACACGTAAAGAGACACGGGTTTATCTTTGGTTCGGGCCACCGTTGTGGTGTAATACCCTACTCCAGTGTGGTGGTGGTGGATTACCTCTTGGGCTGATGATGAACAATACAAGGGAAGAACAGCCTCCTGAGGTTGAGGTGTTCTTGTGACTAGGCACTAGATCTATTGGATCAAGCTCGGATCAGATGCCTCTGCTATGGTGGCTAGCTCTACTTAAATAGGCCCTAGTCCTCTTCCCAAATGTTGAGCGGGAAGGGAGCCAACAACAGCAGGCAAATTTGAAGGGGGACAACTAGTACAAGCTATCCTGACAAAAGCGGTCTTCGCCTGCGAAAAGGCCCTGGGGCGACGCCGTGTTGGGCTCCATGATGACCTCCGCCTGGTCGTCCTCCTGGTCTTGGTCTTGTTGCACCAATATGGCAACCTTTGCTTGATGCCTCGGTACTCTTCGTCTACGCTTGCCTCCTTAGCACCAAAGAGGAAATGTGGACTCTGTGCGCACTGGCGCCCTTCTGGCGCCCGCCTGGCACCATTCGTCATGGCTCACGTCACGAGAGTCTCGTGAGGTTTGCCCCGCCTTGATATCTCCGCTCCTCGTGAGGCCGCCTGGCTAGGCCACTCCGGAGGAAGTCTTGTGTCGTCCGCCTCGCGAGGCTTGGACCCTTGCGAGGGTCTTGGATGCCTTGTTGATGAAGATGGGCCGTACGGCCCGCTGCCTAGCCACGCCGTGGGCCGCAGGCAGGCAAGTCTGGGGACCCCCATTCCTAGAACGCCGACAGTAGCCCCCAGGCCCAAGGTGCAATGTGGGCTTGGCTTCACGTCGAAGCCAAGGGCCAAGTCCGGAGTGCCGCGGGCCCCAAAAGCATGCGGCCTTGGTCGACGCATGGCGGTTGATTGGACGTGGGCGTCTCCGCTACCCCACGCTGCCTCGGCAACTGCTCGATTTGACGAGTCCCTGTGACATGCAAGGAAAACCATCATTACCTGCGATCATGGAGACGCCGGTTGGCCTCCTCTCGCTATAAATGGGGAGGGGGGCGGAGCCCCCGTTGCCCATCTTCTCCTTGCTTGCTTGCTTCGTCCTCCTTGCTCCTCTGCTGACAACAATGGCGCCCATTAGAAGGTTTTCCGCCGAAGAGAAAGGGAAAGCTCCCCGTGACGATCCGGAGCCACTTCTGGCGAAGAAGCTGTCGATCCATCGCCATGACGAGGCGGCGATGCAAGTGATGACGAGGCCTTGGTGCGAGCGGCCCCCACTGGGGTTCCCGCTACCCTTGTACGCCCAAGCCGAGGGCTCGGGATGACGGAGTGACGGGCAGCACCGCCCGCACCGTGTCCAGCATCGCCGCGCCACGGCGCCACGCGCTGTCGCCCCTGGGGTCCATGCCGCTGACTCCTCGCGCGAGTTGGTGCTATGGGCGCCGAGGCCACCGAGCTCCTGGATCTGCTTCCCGCGGTTCTTCTCCGACGTAATGCCGCTGAGGGAGGCGCTCGAGCTCTAGCTGCAGCACGCCGACTGTAGCGCCCCGGCGACCGGAGCGGAGATCGAAGCGGTCCCCACTGGCAAGATCTTCATGACACGCGGCTGGGGCGAGATCGCGCGGGTTTGCCGTGCGAGGGGGGCCCTCGCGTTCCACTTCGAGTACGACGGCGCCTCCACGCTCTTCTTCAAGGTCTTCGACGCCAAGGGCCGCCGCTTGGAGTGCTGCTCTGGAGAGGAGCGCCAGGTTGATGCGCATCCCGCTCGTGAGCATTCTAGCAGCAGCAGCCCCTGGGAGTCCAGCAGCTCTCCCGAGCTTTACGAGACTCCGGAGACGAGCAACGACAACTACGTCCCTCCGAGCTCTCGCCGCGCTCGGAGCAGGGCCGCCGCGTCCGGTAGCCGCCGCCGTTGATCTGGATGGGGTTGGCGCCGGCCTCCCGTGGACCACTGTTGATGTTGGCGTCCGCCATGGGAGGGTGTAGATAGGATTCCCCTTAGTAACAGCCTTTGTTCCCTGTGAAGGATCACGAGTCACCCCATGGGGGCATGTAAGGGTCTGTAATGTCTTTCGTGTTCATTTTCCTCGTTATAAGAACTTGGTGAACGCATGTCCCGTTAAGGCTTAGTCTCCCCCTCTCTTTCCTCATGACAGTTTGTTGCTCTACGCTGACAGGTCCCGGTCCCAAGGCGGCTACAGCCGTCGCTGGTATGCCAGGTTGCGTGCCATGGTCAAGGCCAGGAGGTGCGCGGCCCGAGGTCCAGTAAGAGCCCCTGAGGCGCGATGCTCAGGAGGTCCCCCTTAGCGCTCAAGAAGCCATGGTAAGGCGAGAAAGGGAGCTGACGAGGCCGCAATGGGGTTGCGGCAGGGTGTGAGCGATCGTTAGGCCCAACATTTAGCTGATCCGGGTGTAGGACTTGTCTTGTTGATTCTGCGGCGACTCATGACATTGCGCTGGTGTTGTGCGCCAATTGGTGCGGCATAGATAGGCCGGCCCGTACGAGTTTCCTTGCCCATGCTCTCCTTAGTGCTCTACATCCTCAGGTCCCGGCCCTCGAGCGAGCTCAGCCGCCGCTGGTATGCCAGGTCGCGATGCCGTGGTCAAGGCCAGGGGGTGAGGGCTAGAGAGCCAGTAGGAGCTCCTGAGTCGCGATACTCAGGATCCCCCCTTTTAACGCGCAAGCGGATTGCACGAGGAAAAAGAGACTCGCGGTGCCGTCTGCTACCCTTCCCTTGGGGCTCCTGTGAACAGGCACAAGAAGGAATGCGGTTGACTGTTACAGCTGTTAGCCTGCCGCTGGTTGCTCTGGGTGAGGCGAAGGCACCGAGGGCCTGGTGAGGTGACGTGTGCGGCTCGTGCCGCGAGCCAGAGCTCGACCACTCAGATTTGTCGGTCGTGGCAGGGACGGACCCATGCGCCAGCGCCGTGCCTGTGTGAAGGCCCCCGGGGGAGGCGATGATCGAGCAGACGATAGCCGTTGGCAGGTTAAGCATAAAGAGCAGATCGACTTGGATAAATGCTGGAAGATACACACCACTGGGTCTGGCCCGAGCGGCTTGGGGATGATGCAGCCCGAGGGGCGCCCTCAGCAAGGTAAGCTAAAGACTTAAGCAAAGGGATACATGCCACAGGGACGGACCCGTGTGGCCTGGGAATAATGCAGCCCGAGGGGCGCTCCCAGCTTAAATGAACTTGGAAGATGTCACCTGGTTCTGTAGATGAAGTAGAGTTGATGTAGCTGAAGCCGCACATTGAAGGGATGACTCCTCATGAGCCACCGGGACCCTGAGCCTCAGGAGGCTCTGGGGGCTCAAGAGGTTCCCTGAAGAGCATCTCCATCTCCTCCTGAACGGCGTGGATCCTGTCCTTCTGAGACGCCAGGACCTGCCGCAAGTTGTGCTGATAGGCCGACGCCACGCTCGGTAAGCCGAAGGGCATGCGAACGTAGCTGTGTGGTGGGCCCTCACAGCGGCCCGCGCGTGATGGCCAGAAGCGCTCCTGAGATGCGGCCCTGTTGAGCCCTGGGACGTCGACCCAGAGACGCAGCCCGGCATCCTCGCCTGGATGGGGAGCTGCACCCTATGAGCGGCTGTTGCCGCGAATGGCTCTTGCTTCTTGCAGTTCTTCGGTGGTCTTGGTGATGAACTCCTGGGTGTTGGGCACTCCTTGCCCTGTGCTCTCCTGGGGAAGGCATGCCGTGAAGCACGCTTCCAAGTGGTGCCCAAGCGCCTCCCTCGTGAGGTTGGCAAGGTCTGAGGCCCTCCAGAAGAGAGCCCCCGAGCCCTGCCCGAGGAGGGCGCTGGGCGCGCCTTCCTATGCGATGGAGGGAGGCGCCCCTGGAATGGGTGCTGATCCTGTCGAGGCTCCTGACGCGGCGCCATCTCCCTGGGGTCCTGCGCGGCGCGGCAACTTCTTCTTGGGGACGGTCTTCGGAGGGCCTTCACTTCTGCTGTCGGGGTCGTCGATTGCTGCGGCTTGGAAGGCGTGCTCAAGAGAGCACACCGCATCCCTTTCTTCACACGGTACCGTGATGATTCCTCCGCTTCCTGGCATCTTGAGAACGTTGTAGCCGTTATGAATGACTGCCATGAACTTGGCCAGGGCTGGATACCCAAGGATGGCGTTGTACGGCAGGCGGATGTGCGTGACGTCGAAGTCGATGAGCTCGGTGCGGTAGTTGTCGCGCTTGCCGAACGTGACGGGCAAATGGACCTGCCCTATCGGTGTGGTGGAACCATCAGTCACTCCTAAAAAAGGCTTGGTTGGCTGGAGTTGCTCATAGGGCACTTGAAGGTTGTCGAACGTGTCGACGGATAGGACGTTAAGCCCTGCGCCGCCATCGATGAGAGTCTTGGTGACTTGCACATTGCTGATGACTGGGGAGCACAGCATAGGGAGTGCGCCTGCGGTGGCCGCGCACTTGAGCTGGTCTGCTGAGTTGAAGGTGATGGCACATTGGGACCACCTGAGCGGGTGTGTGGCCTCGAGCTTGGGGAGAACCGCATTCACCTCGCGAGCAAACTGTTTGAAGATGCGCTGAGAGGCTGGGGCTTGAGCACCGCCCAAGATGCAAGCGATTGCACGAGGCTCCTGGAAGCCCCTAGCCCCCTCGTCCTGGTGGTGGTCGTCGTTCCATCTTGGTGGCGGCAGCGAGGGAAGACCGTGTTGCCCTGGGGGCGATCCTCACGAGGCGGGTCCATCCAGGCGCCCTCGCGAGGTTGGCCTTGCCAGCGGTCCTCGCGAGGCCGGTCGCGCCGCTCCTTGCGCGGGCCACGATCGTCCCAGCGTCCGCCTCCACGTCCTCCTCCACGGCCGTAGCCCCGGACATTGCGCTCGGGGCGTCGACCATAGCGTCCTTCTCGTATGGCTCTGAGCTCTTGGTAGTCGCTGGTGTTGTGGGTGTTTAGGTTGTGGAAGGCGTAGAATGGTCGGTTGTTCTTGGACGACTCAGGGTGATCTTTGCCTCGCTTGGTGTCGGGCTCCGCTGCGAGCACCACTACCTCCTTGCGCTTCACGTCCTTGGCCTTGGTCTTCTTTTCTTCCGCAACTGCAACTGGCAGCTCGAGGAGAGAGAGACGCCCCTCCTCAGCTCTTGCGCACTTGGTCGCCAGGTTGAACAGCTCCTAAGAAGTGCAGAGCTCCTCGTGGATAGCCAGCTCTTCCTTCATCTTGATGTCACGGACGACGTCGGAGAACGCGGAGATGATGGACTCGTCCGTGACCTTGGGGATCTTCAGGCGGGTGTTGTTGAAGCACTGGATGTACTTCTGGAGAGTTTCTCCTGGCTGTTTCTTGACGCGGCACAGATCGCCTGCGGCTGGTTGGCGGTCACGAGTGCCCTAGAAGTTGGCGACGAAGCGGTCGCGCATCTCGCCCCAGCAGGAGATCAAGCCATGCTGCAGGTTCAGGAGCCAAGAGCGGGCCCCATCCTTGAGAGCCATGGGAAACCAGTTCGCCATGACTTTTTCGTCGCCGTTGGCTGCTTCGATGCTCAGCTCGTAGAGCTGCAGGAACTCCGCGGGGTCCGCGGTGCCGTTGTAGCAAGGAGGCAGATCTGGCTTGAACTTGCCTGGCCAGGTGACGCTACGCAGCTCGGGGGTGAAGGCGCGGCAGCCGGCTGTGGTTGCCGAGGCCCATTTCGGCAGTGGAGCTTGGTCTTGACGGGGTTCGCGATGCGCCGCTACAGGCGGTGTGTGGTCTTGACGAGGTGGCACGGCCTCTCGCGGCCGCGGGATTTCCTGGCAGCTTCTTTCTTCGCGCGCATGCACCGGCTGCGATGGATCACGTCGCGGAGGTGCGTGCCTTGGTGCCAAGGCACCGTCTTGGGGGTGAGGTGGTGGAGGCACGCCATGAGCCCCGTCGCCTGCGGCTGGTTGAGGGGGAGGCAGAGAGTTGGACGGCGCTGGAGAGCCCCCTGAGGCGCGGCCGAGCTCGGCGACGCGGTCGAGCCACTCCTCGTAGACGTCGTCGACAGGGCGGTAGCGCAAGAGCTCGTTCGCCGCGATGAGCGCGGCTCGTGCCTCCATGGGAGCGCAGTGCGCGTGGGACGAAGAACCAGTGGGGGTGAGCGAGGGAGTAGCGGTGCAGCCATCTTGACGCACCGAAGGATGCAGCAAGGACGCCTGCTGCTCATTCCCCATCCGGCCGGTGGCAGCGTTTGCGACGGGAGACGGAGAACGACGAGGTGGCCCGCCTACAGGAGCCGTCTGAGCGACGCGGGCGGAGAGGGCAACCCGACGCTCAGCTCGAGCACGGCGAGCGTCCGCCATGGAAACGACGGAGCGATGGAGCAACGAATCAATGGAAGGGAAACTACGGCGCACCACTACCTGGTGTGCCAAATGTCAGATGTGGGGTTCTAGCAAACCCTTAAGGTTCAAGCACTTGGGTGCGCGCGAAGTCTTTCCCTCCTACCGATCTATGCTCTAGCTCGCAAAGATCTTGCGGACGAAATCGACGAACTCACAACACAGAAAGAGACACGAGGTTTATACTGGTTCGGCCATCGTTGTGGTGTAATACCCTACTCTAGTGTGGTGGTGGTGGATTACCTCTTGGGCTGATGATGAACAATACAAGGGAAGAACAGCCTCCTGAGGTTGAGGTGTTCTTGTGACTAGGCACTCGATCTGTTGGATCAAGCTCGGATCAGATGCCTCTACTATGGTGGCTAGCTCTACTTATATAGGCCCTGGTCCTCTTCCCAAATGTTGAGCGGGAAGGGAGCCAACAACGGCGGGCAAATTTGAAGGGGGACAGCTAGTACAAGCTATCCTGACAAAAGCGGTCTTCGCCTGCGAAAAGGCCCTGGGGTGACGCCGTCTTGGTCTCCATGATGACCTCCGCCTAGTCGTCCTCCTGGTCTTGATCTTGTTGCACCAATATGGCAACCTTTGCTTGATGCCTCGGTACTCTTCGTCGTCGCTTGCCTCCTTAGCACCAAAGAGGAAATGTGGATGATGTGCGCACTGGCGCCCTTCTGGCGCCCGACTGGCACCGTTCGTCATGGCTCACGTCACGAGAGTCTCTTGAGGTTTGCCCCGCCTTGATATCTCCGCTCCTCGTGAGGCCGCCTGGCTAGGACACTCCAGAGGAAGTCTTGTGTCGTTCGCCTCGCGAGGCTTGGACCCTCGCGATGGTCTTGGATACCTTGTTGATGAAGATGGGCCATACGGCCTGCTGCCTAGCCATGCCGTGGCCGCAGGCATGCAAGTCTGGGGACCCCCGTTCCCAGAACGCCGATGGGGGAGTCGGCGCGGCGGCCGGCTTCGGGGAGGGCATAGAGCGACGGGCAGAGGGTCGCGGTGGAGGCGACGATGGGGCGAACTGGTCGTTGCAGCGAGGCGTGGCGCGATGGTGCAGAGGCGGCCCATGCCAGGCAGCCTGGGCGAAGGCGGGGCGCAACGGCAACGGCGAGCGGCTGCGCTAGGTGGGGACGTGGCTGGAGTGGTGCGCTGCCGGCAGCGAAGCGGCGAGCAGGGGCCGTGGCAGGGGGGGCCTAGTGGCGCGGTGCCGCGGGGTGTGCGGTGGATGAAGCCACCGCGGGCGGGCGACGCGAGCTGCGGCGCGGGCGTGCGTGCGAGTGCAACTAGCGGCCGAAGTGGGCGGGCACGGCGTCGGGCGGGAGAAGCGGCGAGCGGGGCTTAGCCCGAGCAACGGCGCGGTTGGGCACGGCGGACGAGATCGTGGCGCACGGGGCAGATGGGAGAGGAGGAGGGCGCGGCCCTCACCGGCTTTGGAGAGTAGAGGGGGCGGCGAGGCTCGATGAGGTCCGATGGGGAGGAGGACAGGGATGGGTCGCCAACGGCGGCGGGGTCGACGATGGGGAGGTGGTCCAGTCGGCGTGTGGCATGGCCACGGCTTCCGGTGGCGTAGCGTGAGGGAGAGGAGGGGCGAGGACTCAACGGGGCGGGGGCGTGGTCGCCCCGATCCCGATTTGGATCGGGGAAGTGGGGGGAGAGCAAGTGGGGTAGGGAGTGCGTGGTGGGGGGTTAGGGTTTCCGGACGTGGGGGATAAGGGAGTGGGTGGTTCGGCCGGTTGGGCCTGTTTTAGTTAGGTGGGCCAAATGGCCCAGTAGGTTAGGTCCTCTGTTTTCTTTTCCTTTTATTGTTTTGTTTTATTTTTACTTTTTCTTTTCTGCTTTCTTTTATTTATTAAATAATTTATAGTTTTACAAAAAGTAAAACCCATACCTAAAATAGAGTTACAATTCCAACTACTTTCACAGAAAGTTTTACCCCTGATCAAAATAGTTTAGCATTTTATAATATTCAAAAGACATTTATTTAATAGTTTTACCTACTGTTTTAATCATTTAAGTGCATTTAAACCTTTTATTAAAATGTGGTTTCTCCACAATAATTACTTATGCATTATTTGGCAACACCCCAACATTTTAGTTTTAATTTTTGAAAACCTTTACCGTTTGACTTTATTTAAAGTTTGAATTTCGAATCGATTTTGAACTAACACGAGATTAACAACAGTAATCGTGGTGACCTGGCATAATTAACGTGGGATTATTGTAGCCTAATTATCCGGCGTCACAATTCTCCTCCACTACAAGAAATCTCGTCCCGAGATTTAGGAGGGGAGCTAGGGGGAAAGACGAGGTTGCGAAATTCTAATGGGTCTTCTCGGTCGTTGTTGCACTTCCCGAAGTAGTTGATCCTTTACAATGATGTCTCCATTTCTCTGCTTCATGTCATCATGATTAAGTCAGCATCCTTTCTTCGGAAACTCCATCGTATTTACGAAAGAATAAAGGGGGAGTATTCCGGGAGAACGGACCTCGGCAAGGTTGACTACCTGGTCGATAACATTGGGGAAGGAGGCGGAAAGTAACTCTCGAATTGAAACCTTAGAAAATATCGAGAGCAAAGTAAGAAGGCGTGACAGCCTGATTTTTGCCCTCTCTTATTTGCTTGATTTTCATTTGAAAATTTTCTGAAACTTGGGGTTTTTGAATCTTTTCATATGGACTTAACACCTGGGCATCCTTGGCTTTCACCCAAGTGCTTCACTTCTCTCCTAAATCATCATTTCACTTCTGATCCACCCCAATATAATCTTTGGAATATTTTTCTTAAATGAAAAATATTCATTTCCTCTCAGAAACCCTAGCCAAATCTGTTTGTTCCAAAGCAACCCTAATTTTTATGATCAGAAAATTCTGAGATAATTCACAAATATTCTAGGAACCCTAGGGCACCTTCCTGAGTAAAAATATTTCATCATTTTTTGGAATATTTTTGCTACAGATAATATTTTCTGTTCTGGATAGAAATGGTGGTTTCTACAACAACTACCATTTTACTTGCTCCATTTGACCTGAACTTTCTTGTGCATATTTACCTTAGTAACTCTAAGCTAGCCTCCAAAGCACAGCTTCAAACTCCTAGCCATTTGACCACAGTAACATCACAAAGTTACTGACCAGAAACTTACGTGGCTTGTAAAATCTTCTCTACTGCATCTGGAGCCAAACCAAAGCGTGGTAATCTTCAGAGCTACCATGAACAAAGCCAGACATGATTTTTGGACGTTGGTCGGCCTGAGGGAAGAGTTCACGCTTGTGACCACGCGTGTCCACGATGCCACGCATGCATGTTGAAGCGCTCTGGATGCCGCCGAATGCTCTGTTCGCGCGTGCTAGCTTCCCCCGTCTGCCCGAGCGTGCCAAACCTCGCCACCATCATCGTCTCAACGTCCTTAACTCCTCCCTGGCGCTCGCCGACGCCGGAGCTCGCCCTCAGCGAGCACGGGCAAGGTCCGGCCAGCCCAACAGTGCGGAGTGCATTGTGCTCGACGCCACCCTCTTGATCCTGTGCTCGTCTCCGTCCACCCATAGTGGCCGCGTGACCTCCGTCGCCTTCTCCCCCTCTCACTGACGCCGCTCTTCTCCGGGCGCCGTGGATAGGTGTCCACCGACGGAGCCCGAAACCCCCTGGCCGCTCGCTTATAAATAGAGCCACCCCCAGCCTCCTCGAGCACCATCCAGCTCACACACACTCACACTCCATGATCGAGTAGGAAGCCGTAGCCCGGCCGGGCAGGTCTCGGGCCGTCGTCCCCGAGCTCGAGCTCGCCGGCGATCCCCTCTTGGTCGCCGCGGTAGCTCCAGCCCCTCCCAAGCCTGGGCGACCCCTCCAGGGCCTCCGCCTCTCTCCGGTGAGGCCGTCTCGCCCGCTTGGAGCCTCTGGAATGGCCTCTGCTCGCCGTCTTCCTCAACTCCGACGACCACCGTGCTCTGCCTCCGCTTGCGAGCTAGTTTCTGACACCGTCCGACCACCCCTAGCCACGCTACGGGTACGGGCAGGTGCGCCATAATCTTCTCTCTCAATCCCTCCCTCTCGTTTTGGCCAAGGAGCCCTCGTCGCCGGCGAGAGCTCCGTCGAAGCCGCGGCCTTCTCTGTTTCCTTCTCCCCCTTCCCCCACCTGACTAGCAGGGCCCGCTAGTCAGCCACTCTATATGCGCGCGAAGCGGTAAGAGTGGTGGCGCCCGTGGGCTTTACGCCTTCGACGTCAACCCCCCCCCCCCCTCAGCTGATTATTTTTATTCAAGTTCATTGAATTTACAGAACACTTCAAACAGTTATAACTTTTTAAGCATAAGTCCAAATGAATTGATTCTTTTTGCATTGTGTTCTTTGAAAAGAAATCTAGCAGCTCACCAAAGATGCAATTTTTCTGAGCTGTTTAGAATTTCTGGTGATTTTCAGAAGTGTTCTTGATATTACCTTTTTGTGTTTAAAATTATTTTCAGAAGGTGAGGCTTGTCTTGAGGATCACCAGGAGGCTTGTGAACCTCATATGCACTAAGGCAAGCCACATCAACATTTTTATGGTGTCATTTCAATATTTGTGATTTTCTTACTTGAATGAAATGGTTAATCCATGCTAAATAATTATTTTGTTATTTATATTCTGTCAAGTGTTTGCTAGTTAATATGCTTGATTTAGAGATTGTAGAAACTAGTTTAGTTGGTGAAGCAAAGCTAGGATTTATTCATGGTGATGATAGAAATGATTTTTGCTATGCATGATAGTAAATATTTAAAGTTATGTTCTTGCATAAATAAATTGGTAAGAATTTGCTAGAAATTATTCTGTTAAGCACTTATTTATTTATTTTTACTTGTCTTACAAAATGTTTGAACCTCACTTAGTTGATAAAGAGATTAAGAGTTGTTGATGGTGAAATCTTTTGTTAAGCATATGAGAAATTTATCGGAGCTACGTTCTTGTGTGAGAAATTAATAAAACTTGTTGCAAAGTAATTTGGTTAAGCTATGAGCTATTTTGAGCAGCAAAGTAACATGAGTGGTTGATGTTTATGCTTGGTGTGTATAACATCGGTCGTTTTATTATTAAGTGATGCATGTGTGGTTTTGCATTTCATGGCATGCTATGACACCGGTCATTTTCATTTTAAGTTGAACCTAAATATAACTCAACTTGAATATACCGTTGACTGGGTCATGGTGCCGCTGAATCGAGTATTCTTTCCAGTGCAACCACATTTGCCTTTGTGGAAAGGCCTTGATTCGGTCCATTGACATGGCCTCTGGTCGGTGCCTCCAACTAGGGAAGGTTATGACGTGCTTGCCCTGGCCCGGTAAGCAGCCATAATCTTGTGTGCTTGTTGATGAGATTATGGTACCGAGTCCCCGAGTGGGAGTGTTTTGACCACGACGGTGGTCGGGGTGTCTTTGGTAGACACGGGGCCACCCAGGACTAGCCCGTCAAGGATTTGGTCGGAGTGGCCGGGAGAGTGTTGTGGCAATGGAAGAGTTTTATCGGAATGCCATTGATCCACCCGAATGGGAGTGCGAGGCCATGGGTTCCGTGGTGTGGGTACAGTGTGCTACCTCTGCAGAGTGTATAATCTATCGATAGCTGAGTCCACGGTCACGGACACCTCGTAGTAGGTCCCCTCATGAGTCAATGATTAATAAAAATTGCACACTAAGCTGTAAACTCTGCATTGTTAAGGATGGCAGAAAGGCCATCGAGGAATTTGGGACCAGATATTGGTCATGGTTGTGATCGCCGTAAGGATCACGAGTTATTTTGCTAAAGACCACGTTGGTGGTGTGTTTGTGATCTGAGGATGATCACGATTGGTAAGTTGTCCTGAGGGGCGCTCGAGCATGAGCACAACATGTTTGACATATAGTGTTGCATTCTTAATAATTGGTTAAGTATCATGATATTGTTTGCCATTGTGATTATGCCTATTGTGAGCTTGCAAGTACATTCAATGTACTGACCTGGCATGTCATGCCAGATTTCAGGAAAGTCTCGTTGGAAAGGAGCGTTGTTCGAGTCTAGATCGTGTCCACATCGGTGTCCCTGTGATATGGAGCTTCCGCTATGACGTTATTCCGCTGCCGTGTAGTTGTTCAGATCGAGGCCCCTTTATGTTCACTAAATAATGTACATATTGTTCAGCCGCACCGAGTGTGCCGCTTGGCCTCGACAACTATTGTAATATTAACTTTGTTCCGCTAGCATCAATAAAGCGGTTGTTTTCTGTACCAAGATGTTCTGTGTTCCCAGAAGACATGGTCTCTGGGCTGGCAATGCATGGTAAACCGGTCGCTCTGAGCCGGGGTGCCACAGAAGGTATTATGAGAAGTTTCGAGCGGGCAGGCAATCGTTCGGTGCCTGAAACGGGGCGTGAACGGGGTTCAAAGCAACGGGAACAAGTATTGTGTATGATACCAGAATTGACGATCTCTCCAAAGGTGGCTCGTGAATTACTTACGAGGCCACGCGTGAGGAACAACCTTGGGAACAAGAGGTGTACCGGTGAGTCAGGTTTCGATCCTGTGGAACTATGGGTTATGGGCCCACCATGTGGGTTAAAAGTAGGAAAGTCGGTGACGTCTTGCACAATCATGTAAGCAAGGCATGTCAGAGGATAGCCTGTCAGTTATGTCGGCGACAATGTCGGTACCAAGGGCGAGGGACGAAGAGAACCATTTTCCTGCTCGTTGAACGAGGCGGACCATTAGGCAAAGTTCTCATCCATCGATGGCTACCGGAATGTCATCAACAATAGCAATAGGGTCTTACTGACAGAATTGTACACCGGGGTGTTTACATAAGAAGGAGAATATTACTGCTTAGATCATATAGATCACAAGAAACTTTAAACCAACCAATGTAAAGGAAAATATGATTATCACATTAAACAGAACAATGGAAAGAAAATGTGTTTAAACACATATTTCAGGGGTATATCCTTTCCAAGGACAAACAGAACATGATATCCATGACAGGATACAATGTAGAAAACCAATTAGGTAAGGGGGAATCTCATGATATTAGCCATACAACGGTGTTTGGATAATTGATAAAGAAAATTTAGCATGGTGCTTCAAATGTTCTTATTGAAGATCGGAGTACCACAGACATGCTTCGAGATAGCATTGACATGGTCTTCAAGCAAGGGCCGGACTTTGGATACACAAAGGATCCATCAGGATAAACTTATTAAACAAGGCATTCAATTTCCTCATGGAAAAATGGTTAACCTTGTTAAAAAGGAAACTATAACACTAGGTCCTTCGGCCAGGTGTGCTAGGAATGACACCACCTTATTGGGTCATAAAGGACCAATGTTATAACTCTTGGAAATATGTTCCAACCATCATGTCTAACCGAGATTCAGTTCTGATTGGGGTCGGGATACCTGAGAAGAAAAAAAAGGTGCGACACAGATTGACAGAAGACATCGTAAGATTCTCAGGAAATGAACTATGGAAGTGAGTTCCAAAACAAGATTTCATCGGTAAGCCAAGGAGAGGATGAGGAGGTGGCTGATGAACTCAGCGACAATTCATCAAGATTTCCAAAGGATGGATTTCCACAATTAAATATTGAACGAAAATGCACCTGGAAATATGGACCAAGTAGGACGATCAAAGTTAGAATGGTGATTCGATAACGAAACTATCGGCCATTCACTTCAAAACAATAGGGTTGCTAGAAGTTTTGAATTAACGCATCGTAGTTCAATTGTCAGTATTCAGGTTAGAAACAACACGGGGATCAGAAAACGAATGGAGATGGCGAGAAGTATTACTATATCAAGAATTCTCAAGAGGTGGAGCAATTCTCACAATATCCTTGACATAAAAGATGGTAATACTCCAAGGTAGAACATAACATAAGCTGGTTAGCAAGGAGCTCCATAACACGATCAAGTTTGTGATGGAGGGAAGGTAAGGATGTTGTCGATGGTAACTCAAATTACCAAGGAACGAGGATGGCACTTATCATCAAGAATTCCATTGATATCCTGGAAGGAGTCAAAATGTTGATGATGATCACGACAATTTGTTGTCGAGAGGATCCATGAAGAAGCAATTGATCAGCGACTGCATCAAGCAAAAGGGCTGATGCAGCAAAAGATTATTGGAGCCACAGATACGACACAAACTCGGGGTCAAGTTTGTTTTTTGAGGCGAAACGATAAGACGAGGAAAATCAACATAAGATTAGCTCATCATCGATAATTGTGCTCCGAGAAGAAGGACCAGGTAGCACAGTTAAAAGTTTGCATCATAATGATATAGCCGATAAGGCTTGGAAATGACTTGAAGGATTATTAAACTCGTAAGCAACGAGAATTAATTGGAGTTATTTTATTAGAGTGCGGAATCAATTCACTTATCAGTTTTCTCGAGTGACTAATAACTCAGAACCTGGGGGAAATCTGAGATCGGTGAGAAGCAATACTAGATGAAGACTCGCAGGAAGCAACACAGTTCTCGAGATACCAGAGGTTAATACTCGAGGAAGATCAAAACAGAGGTTGCGGAGATGTATCGATCAACAAAAGACAAGTGCTTTAACTTGTCTGAGAAATAGGCGAAACTGTGGTCAGGACCGCGATTGCAAAGAATCAATACATAGATACTAGATGATATCATATCAAGGAAATAGTTATTATTACAAGAAGCTTTTATGATAAGTTCCACATCGGGTCCATGGGCATGAACACAAAGTTCAAGGTCGACTCCCACTTCTCCAATGCATAACCTTTCATTCACTTCACATTTTCGAAGAAGTTGTAGTGTTGAAATTTTATCTAGCGAAGCACCAGAAGAGTACGACTCGTGAAAAATTTGAGGATCACACGGTTTAGAAAAGGCATAGGTTCAACCCATCAGGGTATCTTAGAAACATATACCACAAGATTCAATAGTAAATAACACAAGCTCGATAGTAGAGCATAGGTTACAAAACGAGAGGATACAATTTACCGCATTATGTATCAGCGAAAGAACTTCTCGAGGTTTTTGTATACGAAGGACACTGTCGGATGATATTTGAACAAAGGATCCGACGGTCCATAGCGAAGCTGATGTGAGTATCGACACACAACCAGAGGAAGAAACAATGTGAAGCCATTGGATTATAGAAGCAAATGGCTAATTCAAAGCTCACATGTAAAGGAATTATGATTTCCAAATCAAAGGATCAGAAGCAAACGCTCTAATTAAGGATGGATAGGTTGATAAGACTTAGTGGTACAACCGACGGCAATTCGGTTGGTCGAGAACCAGTTCATGTTTAAAATGACGTCTGGTCCGGAAGGATGAATTCTAGGATTTAGACTAAGGATTGCGAGCATTCACCACATATCAAATCAAAGGCTGAAAATGATGATGACAAGGGATACTAATGAATATTGCTAGACATATGGAATGCAACCATAATGCAAGCAGACAAGTATTTGCACAGCAACAGCTGGCAGAGAATTACCGGAAGACCGGAGAGTATATCAATGTACCTTGTGGATCATATGATCAACTAGTAATGAAAGTTCCTCGATAAGGGTGAAGAATTATTCGTAGGGGTATTCATGTGGCAAGGAACTGCGGGGTAGTAAGCATAAAGGATGCTTTGGAACATCGGAGAGTATTTGAGGGAACCTTGTAATAACAAGGGCAACTGAGGATGAAAGTATGAACGACAAAAGTATGTAGTTATCCATAAAGATTTATTGGTGGTAGGGATCGCAACGGCGAAGGGCACAAGGGTCTTGCGAAAGCATCAGAGAGTGAATTCAGAATCTTCCGTGCAAAGAAAGTATCATCCGCCTCAAGGGGCTCTCCGGGAGGAAGTGTTTTCGAGAACCTAAAGTTAGATTTTAGCAAAATCATTTAACCCGAATAGAAGAGAGTTCAGAGTCCCAGAGTAAAGGTCGAGGAATAAAAGATCCTACTACCACCCAATGGCGACGTGGGCCCGTAAGCCGCACAGCCATGTTAGTAAAAGTTTTGCAATGACTAGAATCAACTTCGGCCAAGGAGTGCAGAAGGGGGATTCCTACAGGCAGTCGGCTCTGATACCAACTTGTGAAGCCCCTGATTCAATCCTACACTAATCATACACGCCAACGTGTACGATCAAGATCAGGGACTCACGAGAAGATATCACAACACAACTCTAAAAATAAAAATAAGTCATACAAGCATCATAATACAAGCCAGGGGCCTCAAGGGCTCGAATACAAGTGCTCGATCATAGACAGTCGTTGGAAGCAACAATATCTGAGTACGACATAAGTTAAACAAGTTGCAATAAGATGGCTAGCACAAACTGGGATACAGATCGAAGAGGCGCAGGCCTCCCGCTCGATCCTCCTAAACTACTCCCGGTTGTCGCCGCCCGCCTGTAGTAGTAGGCACCTCCAATGTAGTAGGAGTCGCCGCCGCCGTGGCATCGGCCCTGGCTCGCATCTGGTTGCGACAACCGTAGAAGGGAAAGGGGAAAAGAGGAAGAAAAGCAACCGTGAGTACTCATCCAAAGTACTCGCAAGCAAGGATCTATACTACATATGCATGGGTAATCGTAAAGGGCAATATCGGTGGACTGAATTGCGTAATGCCGTAATAAGAGGGAATAGCTAGTCCCGTCAAGACTACGCTCGCAGCCTCCATCTTGCAAAGCATGTAGAAGAGAGTAGATGGTAAGTTCACCAAGTAGCATCGCATAGCATAAACCTACCCGGCGATCCCCTCCTCGTCGCCCTGTGTGAGAGTGATCACCGGGTTATCTCTGGCACTTGGAAGGGTGTGTTTTATTAAGTATCCGGTTCTAGTTGTCATAAGGTCAAGGTACAACTCCAAGTCGTCAAGTTACCGAAGATCACGGCTATTCAAATAGATAAACTTCCATGCATGGGTGCACCACATAACCCAACACGCTCGATCCCATTTGGCCGGACACACTTTTCTGGGTCATGCCCGGCCGCGGAAGATCAACACGTCGCAGCCCTACCTAGGCACAACAGAGAGGACAGCACGCCGGTCTAATCCTAAGCGTGTAGGGGTCTGGGCCCATCGCCCATTGCACACCTGCATGTTGCGTGGGCGGCCGGAAGCATACCTAGCAACCTCCATTACAAAGGAAGTCACGTTACACGGTCCAATCTGGCGCGCGCCGCTCAGTCGCTGACGTCACGAAGGCTTCGGCTGATACCACGACGTCAAGTGCCCATATCTTTCCCACGTAGTTGGTTAGTGCGTATAGACCAAATGGCCAGACTCAGATCAAATACCAAGATCTCGTTAAGCTGCAGTTAATTGATGTAACCATGACACCGACCAGGGCCAGGCCCACCTCTCACCTAGGCGGTCTCAACTGCCATGTCGCCCGCCACAAAGATCCACCCAGAGGGCCTGCGGGACAAAGGTCCTTTCAGCCCCAACTGCGTGAATCACTGTGGGTGCTCCACGAGCCTAATTCGACTTTTAGTCACCACATGTATCATGTATATAGTATATACCCGTAATCACCTCCCTAGTGATCACGGCCGATAGTATAGCATGGCGATGGACAAGAATGTAGGGCCACCGATGAAACACTAGCATCCTATACTAAGCATGTAGGATTGCGGTAAAGGTAACAACAAAGAGTAGCAAGGAGAGGCTATGCATCAGATAGGTTTAATGAATAGCAAGAATATGCTACACTACTCTAATGCAAGCAGTATAGAGAAGAATAGGCGATATCTTGTGATCAAGGGGGGGGGGGGCTTGCCTAATTGCTTTGGCAAGAAGGAGGGGTCGTCAACACCGTAGTCGTACTGGGTAGCAGCGGCATCGGTCTCGGTGTCTAATGACATAAGAGGGGGAAGAAACAATAAATATAATGCAAACATAAGCATGATGATGGAAGACATGACAATGCACGGTGCTAGGCGTGCCCTAACCGGTAGGAGGTGGTACCGGCGAAGGAGGGAAACATCTGGGAAAGTATTCCCGGTGTTTCACGTTTTCAGACAGATGAACCGGAGGAAGAATGTTGCATGTTTGCTATGCTAGGGATGCGTGGCGGACGAACGGGCTGCGTATCCGGATTCG
This sequence comes from Aegilops longissima, assembly GCA_021605205.1. NCBI lineage: Eukaryota > Viridiplantae > Streptophyta > Magnoliopsida > Poales > Poaceae > Aegilops > Aegilops longissima. The sequence goes on from CM038682.1 coordinate 608,429,202, forward strand.
TGTCGTTGTTCTGAGCAACTTTCATGTACAAAGTATTTTGATCCGAGCTACGGTTTATTATATATGATTTTCTAAAGTGTAAAAATCATTTTTAGAATTTATCTAATTAATTTAATCCAACATTATCCAGAATAGTGTTTGCTGACGTCAGCATGACGTCAGCAGTCAACAGAGGTGTTGACTGGTCAAACTGACGTGTGGGACCCACCTGTCATACACTGTTAGGTTAATTAGGGTTTAGGTTAAACTAATTACCGTTTAATTTAACTAACAGGTTAATTAAACTAACGCGGCGGGAAGCGGCTCAAAGATGGGGGAGTCGCGCGGGCGGCCGCTTCGGGAGGGCGAGCGACGGGCGAGGGTCGCGGAGGCGATTTATGGGGCGATCTGGGCGTGGCAGCGGCGCGTGGCGCGAGCGTGCGTGAGGCGGCGCGGTAAGGGCGACTGGCGAAGGCGGGGCGCCACGGCGACGGCGAGCGGTTGTGCTAGGTGGGGACGTGGTCGAGCAAAGGTATTGCATTGCAGCGGCCGGGCGAAAGGGCCGCTAGGGGGCTAGTGGCGCGGTGGCGCGGGGCATGCGGTGGATGAGGCCACCGCGGGTGGGCGACGCGAGCTGCGGCGCAGGCGTGCGTGCGAGTGCAACGAGCGGCCGGAATGGGCGGGCACGGTGTTGGGCGGGAGAAGCGGCGAGCGGGGCTTAGCCCGAGCAACAGCGCGGTTGGGCGCGGCGGATGAGATCGTGGCGCACGGGGCAGAGGGGAGAGGAGGAGGGCGCGGCCCTCACAGGCGTTGGAGAGTAGAGGGGGCGGCGAGGCTCGATGAGGTCCGATGGGGAGGAGGACGGGGACGGGTCGGCGAGGGCGGCTGGGTCAACGACGGGGAGGCGATCCAGTCGGCGGCGCGGTTGGCGCGTGGCGTGGCCGCGGCTTCCGGTGGCGTCGCGCGAGGGAGAGGAGGGGCAAAGAGTCAACGGGGGCGGGGGCGTGGTCGCCCCGATCCTGATCTGGATCAGGGGAGTTGGGGGAGAGCGAGTGGGGGAGGGAGTGCGTGGTGGGGGTTAGGGTTTTGACGTGGGGGATAAGGAGAGGTTGTTCGGCCGGTTGGGCCTGTTTTAGTTAGGTGGGCCAAATGGCCGAGTAGGTTAGGTCCTCTGTTTTCTTTTCCTTTTATTGTTTTATTTCATTTTTACTTTTTCTTTTCTGCTTTCTTTTTTTTATTTAATAATTTATAGTTTTACAAAAAGTAAAACCAATACCTAAAATAGAGTTACAATTCCAACTACTTTCACAGAAAGTATTACCCCTGATTGTCGGAGTAAATGACCACGGGTAGCCTAGCCGGCTCCCCGTGGGACCTCTGAAAAAATTATGAGCCAATCAGGCCCTCCAACATCCAAGGCGTGGGGCCGCCTTCCCCCGGCCGTTTGACTCTCAGGCTGGCTATTAGGAGGCGGCCCGGCACTAAAACCTACAGTGTAAGGCCACAAGAGGGCCGACTCCCAAAGAGCCGGGTCATGAAGGCCGACCAAGCCGCCAAGACGAGAAGGCCGACCGAGAAGCCGCTCCCAAGAAGGCGGCCAAGGCCACACCTCGCATCCGCACCCACATAACGGTGATGAAACGGGCGTACAAAGTGAAGCCTCGCCATCCTCAGATCCCGGAGCGGCATGGCCACAGGCACCGCACGGGCGGCCATCTCCGTCCGGGCGCGCATCGCTGCTATTCTCGACCATGACGCTGACACAACGAAGTTGTCAAGACGACCATTAAAGCGGTGGGCCCCTCCGCCAAAGAGATGTTCGGCATGCTGCTCGGCTCGAGATATGGCCGGCCTCCCATAGCCGCCTACTCTCCCTTGAAGAAGGCGCCATTATGAGACAAGACGAGGTGAGGTTACAAAGTGATCGCCGCCAAGGCAGCGGTGTCAGAGCCATGCTTACCTGTGATTGAAAGCCCTCGCCATCGATGACGCCATAAAGAACCAGCCCCGACAAGGCCCTTGTCGGGGGGACCAGCTTGTCGACCAAGAGGCCGGCAGTCGGCGGGACCCACCAGCCGGTGGTGTTATGCTCGGGAACGGGGTCCCCTGACTCTGCTCGCTCATGCCCGCGGCATGGCTCAAAGGAGGCCCAGACAACCCATCTTCATCAACGATGCTCAAGACTCGCGAGGGGCCAGGACTGCGGGCGGATGACGAGGAGCTTTCTCAGCACGGCCTCACAGCTGGCTCACGAGGAGGCGGAGAGTTCAAGGCAGGGTACCGTGGAGGTGCCCATGACGCAAGCCATGACGCACCAAGGGCGCCACTGGCGCCACGGGCGCCAGCCTGCAAAGGTCCTCCTTTCCTCTTTGGTGCAAAGGAGCAAGCGCAAAGTAGAGCATCAAGCAAAGGCATCCATTTCGTGCAACAAGACCAAGACCAGCCCCAACGGCAGGAAGGAGTCATCATGGAGCCCAAGCAAAGGCCATCACCAGAGCCTTGGTAGGCGAGACCAACTTTAGTCAGATAAGTGTACCCCTGCTCCCCTTCAAATGGCTAATTGTTGGCGCTCTTCCCGCTCAATATTTGGGAAGAGGCCCAGGGCCTTCGCCTATAAATAGGAGTAGCCACCCACAGGGAAGAGGGATCCACCCCCGGGATGAGACCAGAATCCTCATCAAGAAGCCAGTAGCTAGAGCAACTGAGCACCACCTAGCAGTTCATCACACCCGCCAGGAACAGACCCTCGCGAGGCTGTTCTTCCTTGTACCTTTCTTCATCAGCCCAAGAGGCAATCCACCACGCCACAAACTAGAGTAGGGTATTACACCACAACGGTGGCCCGAACTAGTATAAATCTCGTGTCTCTTGTGCTGTTCTGTTTAGTAGTTTAGGCCCCAGCGATTCGGTGAGGTGCGAGACGGTGGAAGGTTGGATCTCGCACAGCACCCCAAAGTTGTTCGAACCCTGCGGGTCTGGCTGAACCCGAACCACATTTGGCGCGCCAGGTAGGTGCACCAGAATCCGCCTCCGTCGCCTCGTTTTTCCCTCGCCATCGCGAATTATGTTCGACGCCGCTGGCTCGCGCTGAGCGCCGAGCCACCATCGCCTCCTGCGGTCGCCCGGACAGCTTCGACGGCGGCGCTCGTTGCTCACCGCCGCCGCCAATAGCGCCACTGCCGGGCGGGGACGGCAGCGGCATCGCCCTGCGCCTCGGCGACTTCGAAGGAGCCGCGAACTTCCTCGCTACCCGCTTCTGCTCGGCCGGGTTCCTCCGGCCGTCACGGCTCCTCCCCTGGCGGTCGCAGCGCCGCTTTCCAGCCGCCATGTCAAGACATTCGTCTGCCTGGTCGGCGCTGGCCCACGCGCAGGGGCTCGGCTGGACGGAGCCGCGGGCCGGCTGACATTCGACTCTCGACCACCCCACCAACTCGGCTTTCCTGGTGCACTTCCATGCTCTACACACCCACCATCTCGCCAAAGTTTGCCACCAGACTCATCAACGGAGGCGCCGCCTCAACATACTCTCGGCCGAGGCCTTCAACCTCTCTCAGATACCTAGGAGCGGCTGCAGCCCACCGGCCTTTCTCGGGCGAGGGGAGGGTCATCCAGCCCTTGGGGCAATCCGCTTCCAAGGACCTTTCGCACTCACGATAACTTCCACGACGAACTGGTCGACTTCGACATTGCCCCATCGGGCATCCCCTACAATGCCATCCTTGGCTATCCAGATTGGCTACATTCATGGCCGCAACCCACCCGGGTACAACCTCATGAAGATGCCCGGAGCAGCGGGCGCCCTCACCGTACTGGAGATACTCAAGGTGCGGCAGCGAGCGCTTGGGCCTTTCAAGACGGGCAAGCAGCGCACAGCCCGCCAGCGAAGCCCTAAGCCCGAGGGGCTGCGCCACCAAGAAGAAGCAGCTTGTTCACTCAAGACAAGGCGGAGAAAC
>CM038682.1:608433233-608616010 GCA_021605205.1 Aegilops longissima
CGAGACCGGAAACTTCAGAGGCGGGCGGTCGGTGTTGTTGAACCCGCTGCGCCGCATTACTGCGCTGGTCCGAGCAGCCGATTGTGTGGAGCGAGAGGACCATCCTCCCCGGTTTACAATCCGGGTCGATTAGCCCTGGTGGTGGCACCCCAGGTAGGCGGGTACAAGTTTACCAAGGTTCTTATGGATGGAGGAAGCAGCATCAACATCCTGTACTACGAAACTTTCCGACGGATGGGGTTAACAGATAGGCATCTCAGGCCATCCGGTACAGTGTTTCACGGAGTGGTGCCTGGTAAGTCGGCATACCCGGTCGCTAAAATAGCTCTGGAGGTAACCTTTGGAGACGAGCATGACTCCAGAACAGAAACGTTGACATTTGAGGTGGTGAAAATTCAAAGCCCTTACCACGCCCTCTTTGGGCGGCCGGCTTATGCTAAGTTCATGGCACGGACCTGTTATGTTTACTTACAGCTGAAAATGCCGGGTCACAAAGGAACAATAACGGTTCATGGGAGCCGCCGGATCGCTCTGGAGTGCGAGGAAGGTGATGCGGCTTACGCAGAGTCGGTTTGTGCCACAGAGGAGTTAAAGTATTATAAGGATAATGTTGATCCGGCAGATATGACCCCTTTGAGAAGGAAATGAATCTCAGCCGGGTTAAATGTTTTGGTGACTCGGACTTGGTGGCCCAGCAAGTATCCGGCACTTGGGACTCCAAAGATCCACTCATGGCTGCATATCGTCGGCAAGTGGATGTTGTTGCAGGACATTTTAAAGGGTATCAGGTGGACCATGTGGATCGTCGGAAGAACGAGGCGGCTGATGCTTTGAGCCGGTTGGGTTCCCAGCGTAAACCGGTCCCGCCCAACGTTTTCCTTGATGTGCTGCACAAACCGTCAGTTAAAATTCCTGATGAAATTGATTTGGCTATCCCTGATCCGGAAGTTTATTTGGTGGCGGCCTTGCATGTTATCCCGGATTGGACGCTCCCTTATTTGGCGTACATGAACCGGGGCGAGTTACCGGAGGATGAGACGTTGGCCCGGCAGATAGTTCGGCGGTCTAAGTCTATGACCATTGTTAATGGCGAGTTGCACCGTCGCAGTGTGTCGGGCGTTTAGTGTTGTGTGTCCCTGAAGAGGGCTGTGAGATATTGCGAGAGATTCATGAAGGGATTGTGGTCACCATGCGGTTCAAAGTCCACAGTGGCCAAAGCATTCCGCCATGGTTTCTATTGGTTGACCGCCCATGCCTGATCACGGAGGATTTGGTCGAGACGATGTGATGGTTGCCAAAAGTTCTCGAGCGTGCTCATGTGCCGCCCAAGAATTGAGGATGATTCCAATTACTTGGCCATTTGCGACTTGGGGTTGGATATGGTTGGACCTTTCAAAAGGTCCAAGGATAAGAAGACCCACCTGTTGGTGGCGGTGGATAAGTTTACCAAGTGGGTCGAGGCAGAGCCTGTTAGCAAGTGTGATGCAGCCACGGCGGTTCAGTTCATCAAACGGGTGATTTTCCGGTTTGGGTTTCCACACAGTATCATCACGGACAACGGCACCAATTTATCCAAGGGAGCTATGAAGGAATTTTGTGAACGAGAGCACATCCGGCTTGATGTTTCTTCTGTAGCCCACCCACAATCCAATGGTCAAGCGGAACGAGCTAATCAGGAAATTTTGAAGGGTATCAAACCCCGGCTTATGGTCCCTTTAGAGAGGACGCCGGGTTGTTGGGTGGAAGAGCTACCATCAGTGATATGGAGTATAAACACTACCCCCAACCGATCCACTGGATATACGCCGTTCTTTATGATCTATGGAGCGGAGGCGGTTCTTCCCAGTGATATCCGTCATGACTCGCCCCGAGTAGCAGCTTATGTTGAGGCAGATAGTGAGGCAGCACGGCAGGATGATTTGGATCGACTAGATGAAGAGCGTGATATGGCAGCAGCTCGCTCGGCGGTTTACCAGCAGGATCTTCGTCGGTATCACAGCCGGCGGGTTAAAACCAGAACCTTTCAGGAAGGAGACTTGGTGCTGCGGCTCATTCAAGATCAGAAAGATATGCACAAGCTATCCCCACCTTGGGAGGGGCCTTTTGTGGTCAGTAAGAATCTATACAACGGGTCCTACTATCTGATTGATGTTCGAGAGCGAAAAGACTCGCGCACGTCAGAGGAGGAGACCAACAGGCCATGGAACATAGCTCATCTTCGGCCTTATTATACTTGAGCCATTGGCTCCATTTATGTACATATCACGACTGTATATATTATGAATAAAAGCAATAAACCGGATCCTCGGCTAAAGCGGGGTATCTGTTCTGTCTAAAAGACCGGTTTGGGTACATGGAGATGCTATTGTGAAGCGGCCTCCGGTTCAACCCTTAGCCTTATTTTCAGAAACTTTTGTCATTTGGGGGCTTGGTCGTATCCGAACCAATGCAATGCCTCTTGACAGGCGAAAGCCACCAGATCATTTGGGGACATGGTCATGTCTGAACCAGTCACGCCTCTTGGTCGGCCTAAGGCCATAGAATCACTTGGGGGCTTTGGTCGAACCCGAACCATCGCAATGCCACTTGATCGGCATCATGCCACGAGTTCAGTTGGGGACCTGGCTGACTTGAACCATCGCTACGCCAGATAGGGGCTTGGTCTGTCCGACCATGGTAACACCATCCGATCCGCTCGAGACAGCCTTGTCTCATAAAGCGGTTTTTTCTCATTGATTTTGTTTTCATGTGGTTTTGATACCTATTCTTTGGTTTTTTGTCGGTCTTCGTAAACCGGATTTACGTTGTTGATACATTTTTAAGCTGGCGATTTTGTTCGGTTTGGTTTTACCGTTAGAACATCCCATTGTGGAGTAACAGGGGCTTATGATGCCCGCACGGTTTACACGGTAAATCGGTCTTATACTGAGGATTGCCCTCCTTTGACGATGATGGTTTATAAGACCTCCGCTTTGGGATTGGCTACAGCCCATTGTGTGCCTAATCTTTGGCGAGGCAAAATATGTGGCAGGATTCACTACAAAAGCCAACGGATCTAGCGCCGCCGGATAAAAAGTTCTGAGACCAAAGTTGTACCGGCATTGTTCAAGGAAATACACTTGCTATCCTATTACAAAAGCCTTTCGAGGCCGGCGTTTTACGCAGAGTTATGCCTTGAGGCTTTGGATATGTCACCGGCTTGACGGATTCGCTGCTTCACGGGTTGGCGCGAGGTGGAGGGCGGCGCTGGCGTCGGTTCAGCTTCTTCTTCTTCATCACCCAAAGCCGGAAGTCATTGGTAGACCAGTCAATCCGGGTTAAGGCTCGAAGACAGCTTCTTCACTTATCAGTTCAGCGGATCAACGTCGAGGCGTAAGTGTGCTTACGGATTGGGGAATCAGGCTCGCACTTCCGGATGACAAACTCCACCCGCTTGTTGTTGGCGTCATAAAAGATCGGTGAACCTCCAGGTTGGCTTCAGCCGCCGATTGACTCGCCAACGGACGATTTCCTTGGTAATCCGTTTCAGCGCATTGTTATCAAAGGCTTCACCATTCTCTTGAGCACTGGGAAAACCTTTAGCTATGTCAGCCGGATCAAGATCCGCTATCCACGCTTTGGCACGAGTCAGAGCCAATAGCGTGCCAGCCCGGGCTGCGGATCGCTTTATCTCTTCAAGCTGCCCCGGAATCATGGACAGCCGGTCCAGCGTTTCTCGGATCAGGGACGGCGCCGTGTTGTCATATGAAGTGGCGCATATAACCCGCTGGGCGCCGGTATATAGCTGCTCAATCAGAGTGTACGAAGCCTTGAGCTTTTTTTGCACGTCAGAGCCCAGATGAGCAATACGTTTGCCTACACCAGGTTTAGACAGCTCAAGTTAAACCGGCAGAAGCATTAACACAGGCATATTCAGTATAAATTTGCTTACCAAAGATGGCAGAGGTCATGGCATGCACTTGGCGTTTGAGTCCGGTCAGTTCTTCAGTCACCGGTTTAAGGGCCGCCTCAGCTTCCTCCGCCCGCTTTACTAAACCGGCCTTCTCGGTGTCCCAGTTGACCCGCTCGGATTTGTACCACTCCTTCAGCTGTGCCATGGTGGTCAGGGCAGTTTTTAGCTCATCCTTGGCTTTGGTGGCTTCTGTTATTTGGGTTTCAGTTGCTTTGAGGTCCTTGGTTGCAAAGCTTGCTGGTGTATTTCGTTCTGATGACAAAGGAAGCGTGTTAGTGGGTTTATTATACAAGTCCCAAGCTTAATACAAGTATTCAACTTGGCACTTGGGGGCTAATGGCTAGTTGATCTCAATTTACTATGAAGAGACACACCTTAAGTCCCGGTTTAACTTTACAAAGTTAAACCGACCCTTGGGGGCTACTATGCAGTTAAAATAACGAAAGGTCAGCTCATTACCTCATAGCGGTCCTTCATGCGGTTTACTAGACCGGCTTCAAAGTCGCGGCTTGTGTAAAGCCGGTTCAGAAAGCCGGAATGAAGATCTTGGGCAGAGAAATTGTCGTAAGCTGACATATCAGTCTTCCCCTTGTCCTTGCTCATAATAGTGGAACCTTCTTTGATGCTGTGCTTTGCTAAAGCGACCGGTTGGCTAGGAGCAGTGTAGCCAGTACTTGTCACAATAACATCGTCATTTTCAGCGGTCTTGTTTGGGCTTGCCGTCGTTTTGCTCTGGCTCGGCGGCTCAACAGTTACGACCCGCTCGCCAGACGGGTTTGATGGAGCAGGCTGGGAAGTTTCCATTTGGACCTCCGGTTCAACCTCTGGCGGATCAGCAGTGTCGTCTTTGTACAATTCGCCAGAGCTTTCCTTGGCGGCTTCAGGATTTTCGTGTGTTTGTTCGGGGTTTTCTCGGATCAACATCCAAGGTAGGATCAAGAGTTTTCGCCTTCTTGCTCAAGCGAGCCTTGGTGCTGCAATATTGAAACGGATCAAGACAAATTGACCAAGGTGATGGTGAGTCGAATTGACAAACAGTAATTACATACCTGCGGCGATGTTCGGCGGAGGCGGTTGTGTGGTGGATGAACCGCCAGACGAGTTGGAAGAGGCCTGATAATTCGGGTCAGACGGATTGAGAGGACACCGGAAGAAACCTTTTAAGGGATAACGCTTTTCGGGAGAGCAAGTCACCTCTGGCCGACGCTTCCGGATAGGTGTGTCCGAGTAAACCGCAGAGGTAACCTGTTGGCCATTGTCTGCGGGTTGTACGGCGCTCTTCAGCCTGTTGTGTCTTCAAGTTAAGATTTGGATTCAAGTAAGCACAGGAATGGTATTTTTTCACTTTCCGGACGGCGCGACGAATTCTTTTAACCGGCGCAAGATCGGAGTCGGAAGAAAGTAAGATTACCTCAACAGGGTCGGCATGGCTGGCTTCAGCATCATCCTGGGAAGAAAATTGTCAGTAAAAAGATTGTAAAAGGGCCAAGCATATGCAGGAAGAAGCACAAAGCGGCAAGCCGGTTTACCTCAGCTTCTGATTCTTCGTCCTCCGGCGGATCAGAGGACTCGGCGGTCTTCTTCTTGCCCGTTTTCTTAGTGGCCTTGGACTTTACACGAGGCGCCCGAACCGGTTTGGTTCGTTTCCAGAAGGAGCTGTCGGCCTGAGAAGGAATAAGGATTAACGTGTATCGATGGAGTATTAAGAGCTTGAAAGGCAGTGAGTAGAACTTACCGCCGGCGGTTTGTTGGTGGCACAAAATGGAGCCAACCCGGTGAGGCTGCAGACGGAGATTGGCTCATCGAGCATCTTCTTGACGATCTCGGTAACCTCTTGTTCAGTTATAGGCAGCTCGTGACGCCTTTGAGGATCTTTGAGGCTGCCGGTGTACTCGTGCATCAATCCGGGCCGGCGGCTTAGTGGCAAAATACCCCAAGAGACCCAGCAACGTACAAGATCCACGCCGGTTAAGCCATTGGCCATTAGAGCCCGGAGCTTGATTATTTGTGGTGCGAAGTTTTTCCGTTCCGCGGCGGTTAAGCGGGAAGGCAGCGGATGCAGGTTGCTGAGCCGGTGAGAACGGTAACCCGGCAAGGGGTTTTCGTTAGCAGGGGCAGTGTTCCGGCAGTAGAACCAGGTTTGGTTCCATTCCTTTGGATGGCTGTGGTGCTTGGCGTGTGGAAAATCGACTTCCTTCCTCTTCTGGATTGACACGCCGCCCAGCTCCGTGTTCGGACCGTCAGAAAACTCGTGCGGCGGTTCGAGATGAAAAAATCCGGAACAACTCCACAGATGGTTCTTCTTGAAGGTAGACTTCACAGAAGACTTGAAAGTTGCATATATTCGACACAGAATTCGGGCCGATGTCCTGAGGATGAAGCTGCAGACTGGCAAGGACATCCCGGGAAAATTTTGAACCGGGCGGACAGAACCCCGGTCTAAGTGATGCATGAACACGATTACTTCTCCTTTCATGCTCGGGGAAACTCGCCTTCGGAACACGCCAATGGAGGACACTTTTGGAGCCAAACCGCCGGTGGTGACATAGCCGTTGTGCTGCGTTTGATGACTCGACGGACCCGGTTGCAAGCGGAAAATTGAGGAGCCATTCGGAAGATTAAAGCTGCGAAAGAAAGGAAGAAAACGGTTCACTGTTGAACAGGTCAGGCGTTACGAATATTGTTAAACCGGCAGTTCGGCAGCCGGCTTACCGGTCCGGTTTAACTAAGGACTAATGGAGGGTCGGATTAAATATCAGAAGTTAAACCGCCAGAGGAGGTAGTGCTGAAAAAATTGCTAAGTGTAGACAGAAACAGGTTTCCCATGCAAAAGGAAATAATCTAGATCTACCAGGTTCAGTAAAGAAAATTTCTCGACCTATCAGACCTCCTACAGCGCAGGAAGGTTCAGGTATGTTAAAATGAAAGATCTGAACAAAGGGGGAAGGTGCCTAGAATCGGGTAAACAGCGAAAGCAGCCGCTTGCATATGAGGAGCGGTACGGCCGAGCCGTACGGCCATGGCGGAACGGGCATGAAGGGTCGGCAAGAACACTCATGAGCTATGCGACGAACCGAGTTTCCAGATGAGATCTAGGGTTTAAAGATGACCTTACCTGACGAGCGGGAACCACGGAGGAGCGCGGAGACTCTGGTCCGATCCGGTTGATGCAGCGGGCCGGCGGGAAGCGTCGGTCGAAGGTTGAAGGCGACGGCAAGAGCTTCAGGGTCGGCAGGTCGCGAGGAAGAAGAGAGGAAGGAGAAGAAGAGAATGACCCGACCGGTCTATTTATAAGGGACCGGAGTAATCAATGGGCGCGAGAATTGAGGAGCCAAAAGCGGCGGAAGGTGCAGCGGCCGCCTCGATTTCCGGGATAGCCTTAATGAAGGGAATCTTACTGTTTAGATTTTTGTTCAAAATGACGTCAGGGGGCCCTGACACGAAGATCAAAGGATGATGTCACGGCGGTTCAAGCAGATGGCGGTTTACAAGGAAGATCAAGGGTTGCCTGAAGACGTAGAAGATTAACCTGAACCGGTTCAAGTCAATCTGGGGCCTAATGTTGAGGATACAATTACGGAATGTGAACCGCCCCGGAGGGGCCGGTTTACCCTCGTGCGTGATCCGGGCCCATATGGAGGCCTGGAGCCCAGAAGGGAATTAAGATCCATACATGTAAACCGCCCTAGTGCTATAACTTGTATTGTAAGACAAGAAAGGAGAGACCAAGCGGACTCTTGTATGAGCCGGATTGGGATTTCATAAGCCACCGAGGCGTTAACCCGTGTATATAAGGGGCGACCGGCGGCGAAGTTAGGGACAGGAGATTCGAGGCCAAGGCAAAGCTATTGCCCCTAGTCGCGAATCATATCAATCACACCACAACCGGGCGTAGGTTTTACCTTCATCGAAGGGCGAACTGTATAATTCCGTGTCTTGTGTCCGCATTAACCCCTCTAGGTTAACCCGTACGATGGCCCTGCGACTAAGTCCTTTCATGAGGACATCTGCCGTGACAATTCCACGACACCCAGTGTCAATACATTAAATATTAGCACATGGTTATTGTGGCCTAGTTTTAAAAAATAGGTTATTGCAGCCACTAGAAAACCGCGGAAAAAGAATTGCACTGACTACAAGCAAACAAATAAACAAGACAACAAGGAAATAAATAAGCAAGCAACTTATGCTAGGCTATCACGGCTATTACACATATTACATCCATTGGGCATCAAAGTTCGCCACCAGTGCAAATATAGGGAACAAAGCAGCATATAAACGCCGCAGCAAAACAAGTCCAGAACTAAAACCTCTTGAAGAGTTCAAGAAACAATATCCAGGTACCCATAATGTTGGCAAGATGCTTAGCAAGCTTATTAACTTTCTCTTGTTTGGCGCTTAAATCCTCCAGCGCTTGCTGTTGCACAAGAAAGTACGCATCTGAATTCTGCAGGGACTTCCTCAATCGTTCGGCTTCTTGCCGCAGCACAGCTGACTGATGCCTTTTAGCTTGTAGCAGAGACTGAAGAAGCCGAAGTGATTCAGGAAACGAGTTCGAAGAGCTTGTGCGGTGATCGCCAAGAACTTCGAACACTACATCAACGCAGGATCGTGGGGTTTTCTCACTTGTCTACAAGATCGTTTTATCACCTTTCTTGGAGACCAACAGGTTGTCTCACTATCTTGAACCTTATCTGCATTACTTTCTCTACCATTGCATAGTGGGGTGCTCTTCTCCAATATTCTGTTTGCATACTACAAGAGAAACAAGCAGACACATCACAGGTTTAGCTTGTAATATACGAAACTCATTTTGGTAAACCGGTTCAGTAGTAAGGTGGACGGGATAACAGCATGAAACAAACATATATCTATGTACTATGGTCACTGTATTGTCCATATCATTCTAGTTTATGTTCCCTAATCAAGATAGAGACACAGCTCAACTCATATATTTTTAAGACACAACAGCATAGACAGAATATAAGTGTGAGAAACTACACAACATTGGCAGCACTTGTAATGTACATCACATGAGAACATAATTGTTTATACAACTTAAACTGAAATCAACATAGAGCAAGAAGTTAGAACAGCAATCCAGTTAAAGAAATAGGTTTAAAACATACCTGTTGCGCCATTGGAGTTTCAGTTGGATCCTTCAAATTCGAAAGTAGTTGGTATGAGTAAATACAGTGATGCAACAGCAAAGGAGTATGGACCATAGCTACGGAATCTGACCTGAGAACAGTTGCTCTTATGCTTTAAACGTGGAGTTTGGGTTAGCTGTGGTGGTCTTCGTGCTTTGGGCACTGCAGTAGCTTTACAAACTGCTCGTGTGGGGGTACTCTGTGGTGGACATGGTGCTTTGTCAACTATAAGTGGGCTACTAGCCGCTGGGGTTGCGGTTAGATGGGTTGTAGCTGGTTCTCTGTCCAACGGTGTAAGTGTGCAATCTGGAAGAGTCTCGATTATGTGTGGTGGGGCTAGTTTGTGGGCCAGTACAACCATGGTTCTATCTGCATCGACGGGTAGCACTGTCTTTTGTGAAGAACGGGTTTTTGCTCCCTTAGATACTGCCATTACCCCCTCCAATTCAAATGGTTGATAAACAAGAAAAGAAATTGAACGTACAGACATTGTATGATAGACAGATGTGGTAATTCACATATATGTTGTCTAACCAAACAGGACAGCATGACACAATTTCACATATATGATGCCTAACTAAACAGGATAGCATGACACAGTTTTAGATATATGATGGATAACTTAACAGGATATAATGGCATAATTCAACATATGATGAGTACCTAAACAGGATGACATGACAAAACTATATGATGTATTTCTAAAATAGGTTGGGATGAAATAATTCACATACATGTTGTCTAAGTATACAGGATGGCTTGATATAATTGACATAATTGATTCATATACTAAGCAGCTGGCACTCGCATGTATGATCTCTAAACTAAGAAGATAGAATTCAATATTGTGCATATGATGTCTAAACTAAGCAATGCAAGACACCATGTGCATCATATGAGAAATATAAACATTGCAACTTAGAGCATACACCTCAGGTGGGATATAGGACTGGTCATCTGTCGCTGAATCCTCCTCTGAGGAGCTCCCTGTAACCATCGAGATATATGCTTCAACAGGTACCATTGCCTGCTCTGAAGACCTTGTTTTCACTCCCGATTTTTACATAACCGGCTCAAATGGCTGATACACATGAAGAGTAGTTCAATATACACAGATTGTCGACAAATGGAATACGTAATGAAAATAAAGATGGCATGAGATAATTCACATATATGATGCCTGGCTCCATGGCGGTGCATAATTCACATATATGATAACTGGCCGAAAAACATTGATGTCTACTACGCAACCTTCTTCTTGTAGATGTTGTTGGGCCTGCAAGTGCACAGGTTTGTAGGACAGTAGCAAATTTCCCTCAAGTGGATGACCTAAGGTTTATCAATCTGTAGGAGGCGTAGGATGAAGATGGTCTCCCTCAAACAACCCTGCAACCAAATAACAAAGAGTCTCTTGTGTCCCCAACACACCCAATACAATGGTAAATTGTATAGGTGCACTAGTTCGGCGAAGAGATGGTGATACAAGTGCAATATGGATGGTAGATAAGAGTGTTTGTAATCTGAAATAATAAAAACAGCAAGGTAACTAATGATAAAAGTGAGCGTAAACGGTATTGCAATGATAGGAAACAAGGCCTAGGGTTCATACTTTCACTAGTGCAAGTTCTCTCAACAATAATAACATAGATAGATCATATAACAATCCCTCAACATGCAACAAAGAGTCACTCCGAAGCCACTAATGGCAAAGAAGAAGATGGTCTCCCTCAAACAACCCTGCAACCAAATAACAAAGAGTCTCTTGTGTCCCCAACACACCCAATACAATGGTAAATTGTATTGGTGCACTAGTTCGGCGAAGAGATGGTGATACAAGTGCAATATGGACGGTAGATAAGAGTATTTGTAATCTGAAATAATAAAAACAGCAAGGTAACTAATGATAAAAGTGAGCGTAAACGGTATTGCAATGATAGGAAACAAGGCCTAGGGTTCATACTTTCACTAGTGCAAGTTCTCTCAACAATAATAACATAGATAGATCATATAACAATCCCTCAACATGCAACAAAGAGTCACTCCGAAGCCACTAATAGCGAAGAACAAATGTAGAGAGTATGGTAGGGTACGAAACCACCTCAAAGTTATTCTTTCGGATCAATCTATAAAAGAGTTCGTACTAGAATAACACCCCAAGAAACAAATCAACCAAAACCCTAATGTCACCTAGATACTCCATTGTCACCTCAAGTATCCGTGGGCATGATTATACGATATGCATCACACAATCTCAGATTCATCCAACCAACACAAAGTACTTCAAAGAGTGCCCCAAAGCTTCTACCGGAGAGTCAAGAACGTGTGCCAACCCCTATGCATAGGTTCATGGGCGGAACCCGCAAGTTGGTCACCAAAACATACATCAAGTGGCACATGATATCCCATTGTCACCACAGATAAGCACGGCAAGACATACATCAAGTGTTCTCATAAAAGACTCAATCCGATAAGATAACTTCAAAGGGGAAACTCAATTCATCACTAGAGAGTAGAGGGGGAGAAACATCATAAGATCCAACTACAATAGCAAATCTCGGGATAAATCAAGATCGTTCCATAGAGGGAACATGAGAGAGAACACGAGAGAGAGAGAGATCAAACACATAGCTACTGGTACATACCCTCAGCCCCGAGGGTGAACTACTCCCTCCTCGTCATGGATAGCGCCAGGATGATGAAGATGGCCACCAGTGATGGGTTCCCCCTCTGGCAGGGTGCCGGAACGGGCACCCGAGAGGTTTTTGGTGGCTACAGAGGCTTGCGGCGGCAGAACTCCGGTCTATCTTATGTTCTGGAAGTTTTAGGGTACGTAGGTATATATGGGTGAAAGGAGTACGTCGGTGGACCGAAGGGGGGCCACGAGGCAGGGGGCGCGCCCTACCCTCATGAGCACCTCCCTTCTTTCCTGACGTGCACTCCAAGTCCATCGGGTGGCTTTCCTTCCAAAAATAACTTCTCCAGTTGATTTCGTTCCATTTTGACTCCGTCTGATATTCCTTTTCCTCGAAACACTGAAATAGGCATAAAACAGCAAATCTGGGCTGGGCCTCCGGTTAATAGGTTAGTCCCAAAAGTAATATAAAAGTGGAAAATAAAGCCCAATATTGCCTAAAACAGTAGATAATATAGCATGGAGCAATCAAAAATTATGGATACGTTGGAGACATATCAAGCATCCCCAAGCTTAATTCCTGCTCGTCCTCGAGTAGGTAAATGATAAAAAAAAGATAATTTTTTATGTGGAATGCTAGTTGGCATAATTTCAATGTAATTTTTCTTACTTGTGATATGAATATTCAGATCCAAAAGATTCAAGACAAAAGTTTAATATTGACATAAAAATAATAATACTTCAAGCATACTAACAAAGCAATTATGTCTTCTCAAAATAACATGGCCAAAGAAAGTTATCCCTACAAAATCATATAGCCTGGCTATGCTCTATCTTCACCACATAAAGTATTTAAATCATGCACAACCCCGATGACAAGCCAAGCAATTGTTTCATACTTTTGACATTCTCAAACTTTTTAAATCTTCACGCAATACATGAGCGTGAGCCATGGATATAGCACTATATGTGGAATAGAATGGTGGTTGTGGAGAAGACAAAAAGGGAGAAGATAGTCTCACATCAACTAGGCGTATCAACAGGCTATGGAGATGCCCATCAATAGATATCAATGTGAGTGAGTAGGGATTGCCATGCAATGGATGCACAAGAGCTATAAGTATATGAAAGCTCAACAAAAGAAACTAAGTGGGTGTGCATCCAACTCACTTGCTCATGAAGACCTAGGGCATTTGAGGAAGCCCATCATTGGAATATACAAGCCAAGTTCTATAATGAAAGATTCCCACTAGTATATGAAAGTGATATCATAGGAGACTCTCTATCATGAAGATCACGGTGCTACTTTGAAGCACAAGTGTGGTAAAAGGATAGTAGCATTGTCCCTTCTCTCTTTTTCTCTCATTTTTTTGTTTTTTTTGTTTGGGCCTTTTCTCTTTTTTTTATGGCCTCTTCTCTTTTTTTTCCTTTTTTTTCTTTTTTGTA
Source organism: Aegilops longissima (assembly GCA_021605205.1). NCBI lineage: Eukaryota > Viridiplantae > Streptophyta > Magnoliopsida > Poales > Poaceae > Aegilops > Aegilops longissima. The sequence continues at coordinate 608,446,414 of CM038682.1, forward strand.
TAGTCCGAAGTCTCATCCCGACTTGTGGGGGAATCATAGTCTCCATCATCCTTTCCTCACTGGGACAATTCTCTAATAATGAAGGTCATCACACTTTTATTTACTTACAACTCATGAACTACAACTAGCATGACTCTAATATCACTATCTTCATATCTCAAAACAATTATCAAGCATCAAACTTTTCTTAGTATCCAACACACTCATAAGAAAGTTTTTACTATTTTTGAATACCTAGCATATTAAGATTATTTAAGCAAATTACCATGCTATTTAAGACTCTCAAAATAATATAAGTGAAGCATGAGAGTTCATCTATTTCTTCAAACTAAAACCACCACCGTGCTCTAAAAGATATAAATGAAGTACTAGAGCAAACAACAAACTACTCTGAAAGATATAAGTGAAGATCAATGAGTAGTCAAATAATTATACAACTATGTGAAGACTCTCCCATTTAATAATTTCAGATCTTTGTACTTTATTCAAACAACAAGAAAAGCTAAATAAAACTACATTGCAAGGATAGCACAACTCATGTGAAGAAGCAAAAACTTAGGCTCAACCGATACTAACCGATAGTTGCTGAAGAAGAAAGGTGGGATGCCTACCGGGGCATCCCCAAGCTTAGATGCTTGAGACTTATTGAAATATTATCTTGGGGTGCCTTGGGCATCCCCAAGATTGAACTTTTGTGTCTCCTTAATTCCTCTCATATCATGGTTTCTCTTTTTATCAAAAGCTTCATTCACAACAAACTCAACAAGAACTCGTGAGATAGGTTAGTATAAACCAATGCAAAACCTTATCATTTTCTACTGTAACAAATCACTAACATTATTATTAAACATTGCATACTAAATTCCTCTGCATATTTAATACTCCTTTCCTTATATAGAATCATTAAACAAGCAAACATATGCAAACAATGCAAACATAACAGCAATCTGCCAAAACAGTATAGTCTGTAAAGAATGAAAGAGTATCAATACTTACCTGACTCCGAAAATTATGAACTAAAATTACCACTGTAATAAATTTATCATAGCTCAATATGCAAAAAGATTCAACATTATACCACTCTCTGACTTTTCTAGGGAATTTTTGCAACAGCGGTAAACTTTCTGTTTTCAAACAGCAACATGTATACTAGCAAAATAAGTATGGCAAAGGCTATCCTTGACTTTTTATTGAAACTAAAGATGCAAAACATTAATCTAATTAACAACAAGCAAACACTAACAAGATAAAATGACGCTCCAAGCAAAACACATATCATGTGGTGAATAAAAATATAGCTCCAAGTAAAGTTGCCGATGAACGAAGACAAAAGAGGGGATGCCATCCGGGGCATCCCCAAGCTTAGGCTCTTGGTTGTCCTTGAATATTACCTTGGGGTGCCTTGGGCATCCCCAAGCTTAGGCTATTACCACTCCTTATTCCATAGTCCATCGAATCTTTACCCAAAACTTGAAAACTTCACAACACAAAACTTAACAGAAAACTCGTGAGCTCCGTTAGCGAAAGAAAACAAAACACCACTTCATGGTACTGTAATGAACTCATTCTTTATTTATATTGGTGTTAAACCTACTGTATTCCAACTTCTCTATGGTTTATAAACTATTTTACTAGCCATAGATTAATCAAAATAAGCAAACAACACAATGAAAACAGAATCTGTCAAAAACAGAACAGTCTGTAGTGATCTGTAACTAGCGCAAACTTCTGGAACTCCAAAAATTCTAAAATAAATTGGTGGACCTGAGAAATTTGTCTAGTAATCATATGCAAAAAGAATCAACTAAATATCACTCTCCAGTAAAAATTTGAAGCTAGTCTCGTGAGCGCTAAAGTTTCTGTTTTTTACAGCATGATCATAAAGACTTCACCCAAGTCTTCCCAAAGGTTCTACTTGGCACAAACACTAATTAAAACATAAAACCACATCTAAACAGAGGCTAGATGGATTATTTATTACTAAAATGAACCAAAAAGTAAGAAACTAAAATAAAATTGGGTTGCCTCCCAACAAGCGCTAATGTTTAAAGCCCCTAGCTAGGCGTGATGATTCCAATGATGCTCACATAAAAGATAAGAGTTGAAACATAAATAGAGCATCATGAGGAATATGACTAGCACATTTATGTCTAACCCACTTCCTATGCATAGGGATTTTGTGAGCAAACATCTTATGGTAACAATAATCAACTAGCATAGGAGGGTAACAAAAGCATAGCTTCAAGATTTTCAACACATAGAGAGGAAACTTGACATTATTGCAATTCCTACAAGTATATATTCCTCCCTCATAATAATTTTCAGAAGCATCATGAATGAATTCAACAATATAACCCGCACCTAAAGCATTCTTTTCATGATCTACAAGCATAGAAAATTTAATACTCTCCACATAAGCAAAATTCTTCTCATTCGGAATAGTGGGAGCAAACTCAACAAAATAACTATCATATGATTGAAAATTAAGATCAAGATGACAGGTTTCATGGTTATCATTATTCTTTAAAGCATACATGTCATCACAATAATCATATAGATAGGAGGCATGCTTTCATCATAGTAAATTTGCTCATCAAAGCTTGGGGGACAAAATATACCATCTTCATCAAACATAGCTTCCCCAAGCTTGTGGCTTTGCATATCATTAGCATCATGGATATTCAAGGAATTCATACTAACAACATTGCAATCATGCTCATCATTCAAATATTTAGTGCCAAATATTTTAATGCATTCTTCTTCTAACACTTTGGCACAATTTTTGAGGGAGTCCTGGATTAGGGGGTGTCCGGATGGTCGGACTCTTGGACTATGAAGATACAAGATTGAAGACTTCGTCCCGTGTCTGAATAGGACTTTGCTTGGCGTGGAAGGCAAGCTTGGCGATACGGATATGTAGATCTCCTCCCATTTATAACTGACTCTATGTAACCCTAACCCCCTCCGGTGTCTATATAAACCGAAGGGTTTTAGTCCGTAGGACGAACAACAATCATACCATAGGCTAGCTTCTAGGGTTTAGCCTCTCTGATCTCGTGGTAGATCTACTCCTGTATTACCCATATCATCAATATTAATCAAGCAGGAGTAGGGTTTTACCTCCATCGAGAGGGCCTGAACCTGGGTAAAAACATCGTGTCCCGTGTCTCCTGTTACCATCCGCCTAGACGCACAAAGGCGGGACCCCTACCGAGATCCCGGTTTTGACACCGACATTGGTGCTTTCATTGAGAGTTCCTCTGTGTCGTCATCTTTAGGCCCGATGGCTCCTCCGATCATCAACAATGACGCGGTCCAGGGTGAGACTTTTCTCCCCGGACAGATCTTCGTATTCGGCGGCTTTGCACTGCGGGCCAATTCGCTTGGCCATCTGGAGCAGATCGAAAGCTACGCCCCTCGCCATCAGGTCAGATTTGGAAGTTTGAACTACGGCTGACATCCGCGGAGACTTGATCTTCGACGGGTTCGAGCCACGACCGAAGCGCCAAGCCTTATTACGATGGGCATGATCTAGCTCTGCCGCCGAACAGTGCCCAAGAGGCCGCACCCGTGTCCGCTCCGACCCTCAGCTCGGAGCCGACTGCGCCAATCGAGGACAGGTGGCTGGACACCGCCTCGGGGGCTGCAATCTCTACGGCGATCGAGCCGAACATCAGCCTTGTCCTTTGCGAAGCTTGTGACTCCAAGGTGCCGGACTCCCCTCCGGACTCCGAACCTTCCGAGCCCCTAACAATCGAATCCGATTGGGCGCCAATCATGGAGTTCACCGCCGCGGACATCTTTCAGCTTTTCGCCCTTGGCGACATTCTGAATTCACTAAAGTCTCTCTCTCTTTATCGGAGAGCCTGGCGGACTATGGTCAGCAAGGTTGGGATGCGGACGACGAATAAATTCAAAGCCCACCCACCACCCACTTCGTAGCCACTGTCGATGATTTAACCGACATGCTCGACTTCGACTCTGATGACATCGACGGTATGGACGCCGATGTAGGAGACGACCAAGAACCAGCGCCTACAGGGCACTGGAAGGCCACCTCGTCGTATGACATATACATGGTGGACACCCCAAAAGAAGGGAACGGCGATGGAACAACGGAGGATGACCCCTCCAAGAAGCAGCCTAAGCGCCGGCGTCAGCGGCGCCGCTCTAAATACCGCCAAAGCAAAAACGATGATTCCGGCACGGGAGACAATAACACCCCGGACAGTCTCGAAGACAACCCCCTCTAGCAGGATTCAGCGCGGGAGGATGGAGAAACCAGCCCTCATGAGAGAGTGGCAGACAGAGAGGTAGAGGACGATAATTACAATCCTCCCTCCGAAGACGAGGCAAGCCTCGACGACGACGAATTTGTCGTGCCTGAGGATCCCGTCAAACAAGAGCGTTTCAAACGCAGGCTTATGGCCACGGCGAGCAGCCACAAGAAAAAACTGCAACAACTTAGAGCTGACCAAGACTTGCTAGCTGACAGATAGACTGAAGTCCTTGCGGCCGAAGAGTACGAATTCGAACGCCCCCCCAAGAGCTACCCAAAACGCAGGCTGCTACCCCGATTAGAGGAGGAAGCACCTAGACCTACATCACCAGCGCATGATGCGGCCGAACGGCCACCTCGTGGCCGCGACAGAGAGGCCTCTCGGCCCTCCACTCAAGCCGCACCCCGGCGTCGCTCAAAGAATACTAAGGCACGGGGAAATGCGCCAGACCTGCGAGATATATTGGAGGACAAGGCAAGGCAAACAAGATTGATCTATGGATCACGTGGGCGCCCCACGACACGTGACGATAACCGACATGCCGGATATGGTAAATTCGGTCGGGCCGAACAAAGTAGACAAAGCTCGTTTGAGCTACGTCGTGATATAGGCCAAGATCTGAGGCGCCAAGACACCCACTATGCTTCACGGATGAAGTAATGGATCATCAAATCCCGAGGGTTTCAAACCCGTAAACATCGAATCATACGATGGCACAACAGATCCTGCGGTATGGATCGAGGATTATCTCCTTCATATCCACATGGCCCGGTGATGATCTACGCCATCAAATACCTCCCACTCAAGCTTAAAGGACCAGCTCGGCATTGGCTTAACAGCTTTCCAGCAGAATCAATTGGTTGTTGGGAGGACACGGAAGCCGCATTCCTCGACAATTTCGTGGCACCTATGTGCGACCACCGAGCGCCGATGAACTAAGCCACATAATTCAGCAGCGGAGAGGAATCGGCGGACAATTACGGACACGGTTCCTAACCAAGAAAAACAAATAGTCGACTGTCCGGACGCAGAGGCCCTTGCAGCCTTCAAACATAACATCTGTGACGAGTGGCTTGCCCGGCACCTAGGACAGGAAAAGCCGAAATCCATGGCAGCCCTCACAACACACATGACCCGCTTTTGCGCGGGAGAAGACAGCTGGCTAGCTCATAGTAATGACATGACCAAGAGCCCTGGTAATTCGGATACCAAGGACAGCAATGGCAGGTCGCGTTGCAACAAGCACAAGCGCCGCGTGCAGCGACAATGCTGAGGATCGGCAGTTAATGCGGATTCGAGGCTCTAAACCGGTCAGCGGAAAAGCCATTTAAAAGAAATACTCCGGGCCCGTCCAGTTTGGACCGAATACTCGATCGCTCGTGCCAGATACACGGCACCCCCGAAAAACCAGCCAATCACACCAACATGGATTGTTGGGTGTTCAAGCAGGCACGCAAGTTAAGTGCCGAAAACAGAGACAAGGGACTGCATAGCGATGACGAGGAGGAGCCCCGGCCGCCGAACAATAGGGGACAGAAGGGCTTCCCCCCACAAGTGCGGACGGTGAACATGATATACGCAACCCACATCCCCAAAAGGGAGCGGAAGCGTGCACTCAAGGACGTATATGCGTTGGAGCCAATCGCCCCAAAGTTCAACCCATGGTCCTCCTGCTCGATCACTTTTGATCGAAGGGACCACCCCACTAGCACCCGCCATGGCGGATTCACCGCATTGGTTCTAGACCCAATCATTAACGGATTTCACCTCACTAGAGTCCTTATGGACGGCGGCAGCAGCCTGAACCTACTTTATCAGGATACAGTGCGAAAAATGTGCATAGATCCATCAAGGATTAAACCCACAAAGACGAACTTTAAAGGCGTCATACCAGGTGTAGAGGCCAACTGTACAGGCTCGGTTACACTTGAGGTGGTCTTCGGATCCCCGGATAATTTCTGAAGCGAGGAGTTAATCTTTGACATAGTCCCGTTCCGCAGTGGCTATCACGCACTGCTCGGACAAACCGCATTTGCAAAGTTCAATGCGGTGCCGCACTACGCATACCTCAAGCTCAAGATGCGGGCCCTCGAGTCATTACGGTCAATCGAAACATCGAACGCTCTCCGAACGGAGGAGCATACGGCGGCCCTCGCGACAGAAGTACAAAGCAGCCTCTCAAGGCAACTCTCCAGTCCGGCTATTAAACGTCCGAACACCGTCAAGCGCGCCCGGAGTAACCTACAACAAGACCGCCTGGCACGTTCCGAGCAAGCGTAGCAATGCGGCCCCAACCCAGCCCTCGCAAAATTGTGAAACCAGTATTACGCGTACATAATTATGCTCTGGAAATACCATGGGCATAGGGGGAGGGGCACGACCACGGCAATGCCCAAAATGCGGCTCAACCGCACTTGGGGCTCCCGATTTTGTCATTCTTTTTCTTACTTTCAGGACTCCACTCTACGGAAGGCCTGTCCGGCAGTACAATCGCCGAACACACGATGCAACAGCCAGGGGCAGAAAGCTACGTCGAGTGTGCAGGTGGTCTCTATAACGAGCAGTATACTTGTTTCACATATCATCCCGCAGCTCGCCCCTGGAGGGGGACATGTCAAATAGTCCATCTCTTGCTTATCGCACTATTTGTATCGCCCTGCTTTTACCACAGCCTTTTCGAATAAACAATACATAGCTTTTGTCTATTATTGCATTCCCTTTTTTATCTATATATGTTCATTAATGACATCTTACACCCGTACACTTTGGTACGGCCAAATACACCAGGGGCTTAAGTACCCCCAACATACGGTGTGATAAGTCCGAACACTTTCACAAGTGCGGCACCCCGAACTTATAGCATTATATGCATCGGCTCCGTATCATGTCTTGGGCCAATAGTTGGGTTTGCCCGGCTCCCATGTTTTGGTACCTTACGTTCCGTTATATTGGCTAAGGTAGCGCTGGGAGAACCACTGCGATTGTGCCCCGGTTGAGCTGGGCTAAGCACCTCAGTGGAGAAAGCTAAAACTGATCGTCATGATAGGGCGAGAGCTGGTCGCTGTTCGAGAGGTTTTCGAGTCCCTAAAGACTTATGCCGCTTAGAGCGAGGAGTCAGCTTTGTCCGGCCCAGGCGTGGATAGCGCCCCGAACTCGGTCTTCCGAATACTAGGGGCTTCGCCGAAATTTAAAATTATAGAATTCTATGGCTAAGTGGGCGTGTTCAAGCATTATAGTCCGATTGCCTTGTTCGTTGTGTTGAGCGCCTCCCTCGAAGGACCCAAGAATGGGAAAAAGAGCGCTCAAGTTTATCCCGAACACCCTAGCACTCGCGGCATGGGGGCAGAAGCCGACGACTCGCCATCTCTCAAATTTAATATAAGGCCGCACAGAGGTAATATTTAAAATTCAAAAGCGTTGCTTAGCGCACATGAACAAGTTTTCAGCGTATTCATCTGCTATAAGGCGGGCACCCTTCAGGACACCCTCATAATACATCTCGGGCTTGCGATGCTCCTTGTCCGGCGGTGGTCCGTCCGTCACAAGCTTCTCAGCGTCCATCTTGCCCCAGTGCACTTTAGCATAGGCAAGGGCCCTACGGGCACCTTCGATGCATACGGAGCGCTTGATGACTTCAAGCCATGGACAGGCATCCACCAGCCGCCTCACCAGCCCGAAGTAGCTCCCAGGCACGGCTTCCCCAGGCCACATCCGGACTATGAGACCCTTCATGGCCTGTTCGGCCACCTTATGGAGCTCGACCAGCTGCTTCAGCTGGTCGCTCAAGGGCACCGGGTGTCCGGCCTCAGCATACCGGGACCAGAACACCTTCTCCGTCGAGCTCCCCTCTTCGGCTCGGTAGAATGCGGCAGCGTCGGACACACTCCGGGGAAGATCTGCGAATGCTCCTGGAGACCTCCGGACTCGGGTAAGTAACAAGTAATTCACTTTCACATGCTTGCTTTGCATAAAGAATGCCTTACCCGCCGCTATCTTCTTCATCGCCTCAATTTCCTGGAGGGCTTTTTGGGCTTCGGCCTTGGCAGATTTGGCGCTCTCAAGGGCCGAGGCGAGCTCGGACTCTTGAGTCTTTGAGTCAAGCTCCAAACTCTCATGTTTTTCCACGAGAGCATGGAGCTCTTGCTGCACATCCGCCACCCGCGCCTCCTGCTTCTCTCGCTCGGTGCGCTCCACGGCCGCCTTGTCTTTGGCCTTGGACAGCGCTTCCTTTAGGGTCGCCACCTCGCTTGTGGCCCCTGTAATACTCACGTTGGTCCTGTCATTTTTTGCAACCACATCTTTTTATATACTTACATAAGGTATTACTTACCTTCCTTGTCTTCAAGCTGCTTCTTGGTAAGGCCGAGCTCATTCTCGGACCGCTCGAGGCTCTGCTTCAATGCATCGACCTCCGCAGTCAGTGTGGCAGAGGTCAGCAGTGCAGCCTGCATTCCCATATTGACATACTTATGCTAAACTCCTGTGTATATCTTTTTGATCCTCAGTTCAGCTTTTCTTTCCGAACACCAAACTAAGCATCAGGGGCTACTGTCTATGCGGTAATATTTTTACATATCTTAAATACATACCTCAAAGACTGTTAGAAGGCTGGCACAGGCTTCAGTCAGCCCGCTCTTGGTGGACTGAACCTTCTGGATCACCACACTCATAATAGTGTGGTGCTCCTCGTCGATGGAGGCGCCGTTAAGCACCTCCAGCAGATTATCCGGTGCCTACGGTTGGACGGAGGTCACCGGTGTCGTAGGCTTGCCCTTCTTACTAGGGGGGGGGCTTCTAGACTCCGGAACCACTGAAGGTTCCGGTGCGGTGTCCGGCCTAGGGCCGGACTTGGAGCCCTTGGGGGTTTTGTCCCCTTTGCGCCTGGAGTCCGGGAGGTCGCCTTGCGGCGCCTCTAGGACCACCTCCTCCTAGCTTGGACCCTTTTGGGACTCCACCTCGGCATCATCCGCACCGCGAGGAGAGGAGGCGGCCGGAAGTGAAGTGCTATTCACATCCGACGAACCTAGGGAGCCACTCGACGAAGCATCGAGCCCGGCCTTGGGCGAACTGCATGATTATATTCGGCGTCAGAAGATACTGTGTAACAAAGGAACGCCATGAGTTATTCTGGTATCCGGATACTTATGATTTTGCCAGGGGCTTGGCCCTGGATGGCCACTCCTCTTCGCCGTCGTCGGCGTTGGTGGAGTAGTCCGGAGGAAAGGTCCTTCCTTCTTGGACCCTCGGCCCCCGGTTGGGGCGGCTCCCTTTCTTCTCTCCCCCCGCTGGGGGAGAGACCTCTTTTTCCCCCTCCTCGTTTTCGCGGAGGAGTCCGCCTCGGAGTCATCGGACGATGATTCCGACACCACCAGGCGCCGGGAACTCTTTCGAGTTCCTGTGGCCTTCTTCTTGGCCTTTTTCTCCGGCACCACGTAAGGTGCCGGAGCCAGCAGCCCCGTCAAGCGGGCGTCCGCTGGGTCTTCTCGCAAGGGAGCCGGACAGTCAATCTGCCCGGATGTCTTCTGCCAATCCTGTCAAAGGAAAGGGAGTTTAGATCCCGCATAGAGTTAAACTATGAAAAACAAGTATTCTGTAAAGGGTAAAATAGCTTACCGCGTTGGCTTGATGCTACACGCTGAATCCGTGATCCTCGGTAGCGGATGCGGGAGCCTCGGCGCCCTTGAACAACACCTTCCAGGCTTCTTCGTACGTAGTGTCGAAGAGCCTGCTCAGGGTTCGGTGCTGTGCCGGATCAAACTCCCACAAGCTGAAAGCCCGTTGTTGGCACGGGAGGATCCGGCGGATGAGCATGACCTGGACTACGTTGACAAGCTTGAGCTTCTTGTTCACCAGGTTTTGGACGCAGGTTTGGAGTCCGGTCAGCTCTTCCGAATTACCCCATGACAGGCCCGTCTCTTTCCAGGAGGTGAGCCGTGTAGGGATGCCAGATCGGAATTCGGGGGCCGCTGCCCATTTAGGGTCAGGCGGATCGGTGATGTAGAACCACCCCGATTGCCACCCCTTTATGGTCTCTACAAAGGAGCCCTCGAGCCATAGGACGTTGGGCATCTTGCCCACCATGGCACCTCCGCACTCCGCTTGGCGGCCACCCACTACCTTCGGTTTGACATTGAAGGTCTTCAGCCATAAGCCAAAGTGGGGCTAGATGCAGAGGAAGGCCTCACACACGACGATGAACGTCAAGATGTTGAGGGTGAAGTTCGGGGCCAGATCATGGAAATCCAGGCCGTAGTAGAACATGAGTCCCTGGACAAATGGGTGAAGTGGGAAACCTAGTCCGTGGAGGAAATGGGTGAGGAACACCACCCTCTCATGGGGCCTGGGGGTGGGGATGAGCTGCCCCTTGTCGGGGAGCCGGTGCGCGATGTCATTGGACAAGTATCCGGCTTTCCTCAGCTTCTTGATGTGTTCCTCCGTGACGGAGGAGGCCATCCACTTGCCTCCCGCTCCGGACATGGCTGGAGAAGGTTGAGGTGGGATGTGCGGACTTGGGCGCTGGAGCTCGAGTGCGCGAAAATGGATAAGCAAAGGAGGAAGAAGGCGTAGATGAGAAAGGTGGATCCTTATCCCCTTATATGGGCGGACGAAACTATGTGCCCCACCAGCCTGGTAAAACTCGCTTATCTCCCAAGCGCCGTAATTAATGGCGCGGTTGGGTTACCCACGCCCGTATTGATGAGAATCCCGGAATAAGGGGACACGATCTCTGCTTCGACAAGACGTGCCAAGGAAACCGCCTCGCTAAGTGCGCTGAGGTGGGACAGTAAAAACAATTCAAATAAAGGCTTGGATGTGGTGTGATGTCACGCTACGGAATACGTCAGCAGATTGGATTTGTGTAAATATTATTATCTCTACGGTGGTATGTGGAACTTATTTTGCAGAGCTGGACACTATCCTTGTGTTCAAAATCTTCTATGAAGTATTCGGAGGAGGAACCCGCCTTGCAATGCCGAAGACAATCTGCGCGCCAGACTCGTCGTCATTGAAGCCTGGTTCAGGGGCTACTGAGGGAGTCCTGGATTAAGGGGTGTCCGGATGGCCGGATTATAACCTTTGGCCGGACTCCTGGACTATGAAGATACAAGATTGAAGACTTCGTCCCGTGTCCGGATAGGACTTTTCTTGGCGTGGAAGGCAAGCTTGGCGATACGGATATGTAGATCTCCTCCCATTTGTAACCGACTCTATGTAACCCTAACCCCCTACGGTGTCTATATAAACTGGAGGGTTTTAGTCCGTAGGACGAACAACAATCATACCATAGGCTAGCTTCTAGGGTTTAGCCTCTCTGATCTCGTGGTAGATCTACTCTTGTATTACCCATATCATCAATATTAATCAAGAAGGAGTAGGGTTTTACCTCCATCGAGAGGGCCCGAACCTGGGTAAAAACATCGTGTCCCTTGTCTCATGTTACCATCCGCCTAGACGCACAGTTCGGGACATCCTACCCGAGATCCGCCGGTTTTGACACCAACAATTTCCCTTTCCATCATACTAACGAAAGATATTAAAAAGATGAAGCGTATGAGACAAACTCAATTCCATTTTTTGGTAGATTTCTTTTATAGACTAAACTAGTGATAAAACAAGAAACAAAAAGATTCGATTGCAAGATCTAAAGATATACCTTCAAGCACTCACCTCCCCGGCAACGGCGCCAGAAAAGAGCTTGACGTCTACTACGCAACCTTCTTCTTGTAGACGTTGTTGGGCCTACAAGTGCACAGGTTTGTAGGACAGTAGCAAATTTCCCTCAAGTGGATGACCTAAGGTTTATCAATCCGTAGGAGGTGTAGGATGAAGATGGTCTCTCTCAAACAACCCTGCAACCAAATAACAAAGAGTCTCTTGTGTCCCCAACACACCCAATACAATGGTAAATTGTATAGGTGCACTAGTTCGGCGAAGAGATGGTGATACAAGTGCAATATGGACGGTAGATAAGAGTATTTGTAATCTGAAATAATAAAAACAGCAAGGTAACTAATGATAAAAGTGAGCGTAAACGGTATTGCAATGATAGGAAACAAGGCCTAGGGTTCATACTTTCACTAGTGCAAGTTCTCTCAACAATAATAACATAGATAGATCATATAACAATCCCTCAACATGCAACAAAGAGTCACTCCGAAGCCACTAATAACGGAGAACAAACGTAGAGAGTATGGTAGGGTACGAAACCACCTCAAAGTTATTCTTTCGGATCAATGTATAAAAGAGTTCGTAATAGAATAACACCTTAAGACACAATTCAACCAAAACCCTAATGTCACCTAGATACTCCATTGTCACCTCAAGTATCCGTGGGCATGATTATACGATATGCATCACACAATCTCAGATTCATCCAACCAACACAAAGTACTTCAAAGAGTGCCCCAAAGCTTCTACCGGAGAGTCAAGAACGTGTGCCAACCCCTATGCATAGGTTCATGGGCGGAACCCGCAAGTTGATCACCAAAACATACATCAAGTGGCACATCATATCCAATTGTCACCACAGATAAGCACGGCAAGACATACATCAAGTGTTCTCATAAAAGACTCTATCCGATAAGATAACTTCAAAGGGGAAACTCAATTCATCACAAGAGAGTAGAGGGGGAGAAACATCATAAGATCCAACTACAATAGCAAAGCTCGGGATACATCAAGATCGTGCCATAGAGGGAACACGAGAGAGAACACGAGAGAGAGAGAGAGATCAAACACATAGCTACTGGTACATAACCTCAGCCCCGAGGGTGAACTACTCCCTCCTCGTCATGGATAGCGCCGGGATGATGAAGATGGCCACCGGTGATGGGTTCCCCCTCCGGCAGGGTGCCGGAACGGGATCCCGAGAGGTTTTTGGTGGCAACAGAGGCTTGCGGCGGCGGAACTCCCGATCTATCTTCTGTTCTAGAAGTTTTAGGGTACGTAGGTATATATGGGTGAAAGGAGTAAGTCGGTGGACCGAAGGGGGGGCACGAGGCAGGGGGGCGCGCCCCCCACCCTCGTGAGCACCTCCCTTCTTTCCTGACGTGCACTCCAAGTCCATCGGGTGGCTTTCCTTCCCAAGATAACTTCTCCAGTTGATTTCGTTCCGTTTTGACTCCGTCTGATATTCCTTTTCCTCGAAACACTGAAATAGGCATAAAACAACAAATCTGGGCTGGGCCTCCAGTTAATAGGTTAGTCCCAAAAGTAATATAAAAGTGGAAAATAAAGCCCAATATTGCCTAAAACAGTAGATAATATAGCATGGAGCAATCAAAAATTATAGATACGTTGGAGACGTATCAAACATGGCATTGCATAATTCACATATCTGATATATAAAGCAAACAGGAGGCATTCACACAAAGCATGTCTAATCTAAGAATATGACATGGCAATGCAAGACACCATATGCATGATATGAGCAATATAACCCAGCCAAGTTAGAGCATGCACCTCGGGGAGGGGAATACGTTGGTCATCTCTCTGAATCCTCCTCGAGGAGCTATCGTAACCAACAAGAAATCTGCATCGACGGTAGCATCGACTGCTCGAAGACCTTGTTTTCCTCCAGATTTTCCCATGACCGACTCAAATGGCTGATGCATAGGAAGAGTAGATGAATGTATAAACATTGTTGACAAATGGAATACATTATGGAAAAAATATGGCACGATACAATTCACATATACGATGACTGGCTAAACAGGATGCATTGCATGATTCACGTATATGATGTACGGCTAAAGAAGATGGCATTGCATAATTCCATATACTCCTCCATTCCTAAATATTTGTCTTTTTAGAGATTTCAAATGGACTACCACATACGGATGTATATAGACATATTTTAGAGTGTAGATTCACTCATTTCGTTCCGTATGTAGTCACTTGTTGAAATCTCTAAAAAGACAAATATTTAGGAATGGTGAGAGTATGATATAGAAACCAAACAGGTGTCATTCACACGAAGCAAATCTAAACTAAGCTGATGACATATAAGATGTATAATGTAAGCAATGCAAGGCGCCATATGCATGATATGACCAACATCGGCATGCGAGTTAGAACAAACACCTCGGTGGTAAACAGGCATGGTCGGCTCCTTCTGAATCTCCATCTGAACAGTTATCTTCCTATGGAATACAATCTGGAAATGCAGGAGGGGGCCCACTTCGCCCACCATGGAGCGGCGTCTGCATGACATTATATTCGCATGCAATGGTCTTCTCTTTTTCTCTACATGTTCAGTAGGATTGTGTACAATATCTGACATGCATAATAAGAAAATAGTTAGATTTTGTAAGGCCTAAGGGGTGCATGCAAAAATCAAGACTAATGGTAGCAAACGACTGGATGGATCCAAAACTAATGATAGTAGGTAGATTATAGCTTCAGTTTAAAAAGATAGACAATGGATCATCTATTGTTTGTTGCCCACCCAACATGAACCACATAGAAGACCCCAGATGAACCAGATAGTAGACAAATACTATTTGTTGCTGGCTCGATATGAGACCCATGGGTAATTCAAAACTCAAGATTGAACGATAAAGTAGCAGGTAATAATAACCGATGTATAACGTAAGCAAACACGAAAGACTGCGACCTCTCTTCCGGAACTATGTAGTCCTCAGGTTCATCTGCTCAGTCGATGATGGTAATGCAGTTGGCGTGGCTGCCGGCAACGGGGAAGATGATCTGAGGTGGTGAAAGGAAGTGTTCAGGGGGGATCTCTGCTGCAGTGAATGCTTCTGTCGATGCTGCACCTCGGGTGGGGTGGATGACGGCACGGCAGGAGCAGGACATAACACATAGAGTTTTCTTTGACGCCTATCTGAAAATGAAGTAAATCTGTAGGGGCTCCTTAGAATTGGAGGATTCTATAAACGCAGGGATAGGAAAAACACAGGAATAGGATAGGAATGCACATGCAAAACAGACAATTTGGAAACATAGGATTTCAGTCAACCTGGGTGTGTTGGCTCACATGAATTGGAAGAACAGAGGAATGGAGAAACAAAGTGATGCGACAAGTGTACAACCTCTTTGGCATAGCCTTATGGACCTCAGCATCATTGGGTTGGATGTGGAGGATGGTGATGATGCTGGTGTGACTGTCGGAGGCGGGGAAGAAGATCCGAGGCCTCTAGAAACGGCGTCCAGGATATTGCTCCGCTGTGATGGACGGTTCCGTCGTTGGAGCAGCTCCGCTAAGGTGTACGGCAACGAGGCTGAAGCATGACAAGACAGACAACATTAATCTGAAGTGGGACCCTAATATCATCTGCAATAGATGATGTAAAATACATCACCAAAAGTGCTAGATGTAAAAGCGCATCAGCAGCGCCACGGCGCTCCGACGATGATCTTGTAAGTACTGTTCACTCTCGAACTTAAGCGAAGAAAATGAACTTCACGATCGAAATTGAATTTTCTTGTCGAAACTGATTGAACTAGTAATGAGCATTGCAATAGATGTTTAGGCGTTCGAGCACTAGTAGCAGAGAAGCGATGATCTAAATCATCGACGCTCGAGCAGGGCGCACTAGCAGAGACCAAGTCGTGCGGTAGCACCGCGAGCGAGTGCTAAAGCAACAACTCTGTAGCTGCGGTCGTGCAGCAGCAGCGCATAGCGAGAGCAAGAGCAGAGCAGCAACACGAGCGAAAGCGGGAAGCGGTGCAGCAGCGCGACCGGCAGAAGAACGAGCGCGCAGCGAAGCGAGAGCCGGAGCAGCTGCGGCTAGTGCTGTTGTGGAAGTCGCCGCCGAGGAAGCAACGACATGGGGGAGAGACGCCGTGGATGATGTGGCCGGCAACGGCGCCGTCGATGGAGACACGCCATGTCTGCTCGGTATCGAGCACCGGCAGCCCTGTGAGATCGAATAAAAGATAAAATGTAGCGGTGAGTGCAGAACGTCCTTGGTGGCGCCGAGTTGGCCTCGGCTTCATCGGAGGAATTGTTGACGGTGCTGCGGTTCCGGTGGGGCAGGTCAAGACGGCGCTGTGGGGATTGAGGTGGCGTGATAGATGAGGCGAATGTCGGGGCAGCTCCTTGGAGGTGGAGGACGGGGCGGCTGATCCGGCGAGACGACGATATCGACAATAGATCCTCATCCGGTGAGGTGGGTGAGCGACGGCGAGCTGTTGCGGCGGACGACATAGTCGGGGAAGAGTCTCCGGCTGGGCGGCGGTCGGGAGGTCGACGGAGGAGCGTGGGATTTCGCGGGTTTTGGCGGCCACATTGTACGAATGGGGGGGCGAAGGGGGAGGGGGGAGCCAAGCTTAGGGACGCGCTTGTCTCCCCCCTGATTTTATTACAGAGGCAACATAGAACTATATGAGTGCCATGTTAAATTTTGGAATTATTTCGGGTTCATTTGGCCTTTTTATACATTAATTGAGTTTCTGGACTTTTAATGTGCATAATCTAAATATGAATTGCATGCACATGCTCCGGTGCACCAAAGTGGGTTGAAAAATCACATGTGTGTCCTTGGTTGAATTTCTAGGTCCCATGGAAGAAATGAGAATGAAATTCAAACATCTGGGCGTCTTGACTTGGTCGAGAACATCGAGAAACTTTGATTTTAAATTCATGTAAATCCAAAACTCGCCTGGAAATCATGAAACTTAGCATGGTGTCATGTCATGGCACTAACATGTTGTGGTAAAAAATTGGGCCGATTTGGAAGCTCGTGGTTCTAAGAGGGAACCTGCCACCTTTGAGTGTGAAACGATATACGCTACCCCCCCCCCCTTGAGTTTTTTAACAAATGCAACATAGAACTACAATAGTGCCCTGTTAAATTTTGGAATTATTCTGGGTTCATTTGTCGTTTTTTATACATTAATTGAGTTTCTGGTCATTTAATGTGCATAAGTCAAATTTGAACTACAAGCACATGCTCTCGTGCACCAAAGTTGGTTGAAAAATCACATTTGTGTCCTCGGGTGAATTTCTAGGTACCATGCAAGAAATGAGAATAAAATTAAAACATCTGGGCATCGTGGCTCGGCCGAGAACATTGAGAAACTTGGTTTTAAAATTCTTGTAAATCAAAACACGTCTGAAAATCATGAAACTTGGCATGGATGTCATGTCATGGTACTACCATGTTGTGGTAAAAAATTGGCGAATAGGAACAGATTTTGGTATAAGCTTCTTGCAAACCGAAGCTTCTCTCAAGAAGGCTCGTGGTTACGAGAGGAGCGTGCCACCTTTGAGTGCTAAACGATATCGTTGTCCCCTTGAGTTTATTTACAAAGGCAACATAGAACTACATGAGTGCCCTGTTAAATTTTGGAATTATTCTGGCTTCATTTGGCCTTATTTACACATTAATTGAGTTTTTGGTCATTTAATGTGCATAATTCAAATTTGAACTACAAGCACATGCTCCCGTGCACCAAAGTTGGTTGAAAAATCACATTTGTGTCCTCGGGTGAATTTCTACTCCCTCCTTCCATGTATATAGGTCCTAATGCGTTTTTCGAGGCTAATTTTGACCAAACATTAGAGCAATAATATATGACATGCAACTTACACAAAGCATACCTTCAAATTTGTATGTCAAAGGAGCTTCCAATAATATAATTTTCATAGTATACATCTCATGTGCTATTAATCTTGTCAATAGTCAAAGGCTGTCTTGAAAAACACATTAGGCCCTATATAGATGGAAGGAGGGAGTAGGTCCCACGCAAAAAATGAGAATAAAATTCAAACATCTGGGCATCGTGGCTCGGTCGAGAACATTGAGAATCTTGGTTTTAAAATCATGAAACTTGGCATGGTGTCATGTCATGGTAGTACCATGCCGTGGTAAAAAAAATTGCCCGAATAGGAACAAATTTTGGTATAAGCTTCTTGCAAACCGGAGCTTCTCTCAAGAAGGCTCGTGGTTCTGGGAGGGAACGTGTCACCTTTGTGTGCATAATTCAAATTTGAAATACAAGCACATGTTCCAGTGCACCAAAGTTGGTTGAAAAATCACATGTGTGTCCTCGGGTAAATTTCTAGGTTCCAAGCAAGAAATGGGAATGAAATTCAAAATTCTGGGCGTCGTGGCTGGGTTGGAAACATTGAGAAACTTAGTTTTTTAATTCCTATAAATCCAAAACACGCATGAAAATAATGAAACTTGGCTCGGTGCCATGACATGGCACCAACATGTTAATGGTAAATTTGCAGTCCGATTTGCGAAGGCGCACATTAACAATCAACAAAGTCATTTTGGAACAAGTCTGTCACGTTACAATCGGAAACACAAGTATTATTGAAACCGTGGGCGTTCTACTTACTAGTACCATTTACGTGCGCCACGCGTCCCATTTTTATTAGCTAGGAGGCGCCGTGCAGGGTAGCTATTTGAGTACGAGAGGCGTGTGATCAGACCCCTGCGCGTGCTTATCGGGAGGAGAGCCCTTTGACCTCCATGTGCAATCCACTCTGCCATACGCCTCTCTCCCAAGGTCTCCATTAATGGTGCCCGAGCCTCTGTTTAATGGCGTGGCTATGTCTCACTCGACTGAGATTTAAGAGAGAAAAAAGAAAATCTGAAAGCACGGATCTTGATGTAAGATCCGACGGACCTATATAGCATCTGCTGTGACTTATAGCAAGACTGATGAATATATAAGGATGATTAATTTTTTTTGATCAAAGAAGGGCTTGCCCCTTCAGATTTTCATTACTGAAAACCACCACAATTCACAAGAAGTTCAGCACAACTCCAGCCTAACACGAAGGACTAAAAGCTACCATATTGAAATCACAACATCCCAAGAGGCCAACAAAGGCCAAACATCCGCGCTAGAACCCAACATTTCACAACCGACGACAAAATCCACATCCTAAACCGATTATTACATCAAAAGAAACCAGGAAACTGAAGGAAGCCCAGCAGCAACTAGAAGAACAGCAACGCCAGGGTCGCCATAGCAAGAGTTTTCTTCATTCCAGCCTCGCAACATTGATCTTCCACAGAAAGATAAGGACGATTAATTGTCTTACATAATTAGAAAGATAATTAAAAAAGCCACATGCGGCTACGCCCGAAATACACAAGGGAAAAAGAAGAAGGAAGACCAGGTTCTGGCTCGCTGATCTCTACTTTCTTGATGCGTTCTTTGCAGGTCGCGGGAACTAGTCTCATGGCGAAGCGGCGATGAGCTCTTTCGTGTCCTCAAGACGCTGCTTGAGAACATCCATGGATTCCTCCACCAGCCTTTGGCGCTCATTGTGGAGCATGTCATTCTCGTCCATAAGTTTCTTGACGATGACGCCGGTCCTCTTCAACAAGGCACTGGTCTCCTCCTACTGGTCTGCACTTCGGACGATCTTCTCCCTCAGCTGGTCGCGCTCGGCCCGGAGCCTCTCATTGCCCTCCCTTAGTTGCCGGATGACGCTGGTAGCCTGTTCAAATGAGGCTTTCATGTCGTCCTGCAACCTCGCCCAGCTGGAGATCTGATCCATCTGGCTATGGACGATCGCATGCATGCGCCTGTAACAGTCGTCGCCTGCCCGCGAGAAATTTTCCCAGGCCGCCGCGGCGCGGCGGGACATCTCTGCTGCATTCGTGGCGCAGCGGGACATCTCTGCTGCTTCCGTGGCACGGCCGGACCAGTCTGCTGCATCGACGGCGTGTCGGGACCTCCGTGCTGCTTCAGTGGCACGGCGGGACCTCTGTGGTGCTACTTCCGCGTGGTGGGACATGTCAGCTGCTCTCGCAGCGAGGCGGTACATCTCTTGTGCTTCTACTTCCATGCTCGCCTCTCCTTGGTGGCAATCTCTCGAACGAGAACTCACGCTGGCCATGGCAGACGCAAGGGAAGGATGTTGAATGACTTGTTTGTTTTTGTGGATGAGGAGTTGAGGAGGAATGTGCAGTCATCTTGGCATACTAGTATTTATAACCGAGTACTAATACACTCCTAAGTGGGAAACCGTTTAGGTTGTGATCGGTGTGAATAGGTTTCCAATTCAATATAGCGTGGTACTAATACGCTCCTAAGTGGGAAACTGTTTTAGGTTGTGATCGGTGTGAACAAGTTTGCAATTCAATATAGCGTGGAGTAATTTGGAATGTGACGAGACGCAAGCTCAAAATTTATTGACGGTTCTAGTTTCGAAGTGCGGCACTATTCCCGGATGGAGTACTTCTTTTTCTACTCCCTCCTTTCCGGTTTTATAGGGCTTATCTCAAAATTTTAGTTTTTTTCATTTTATAAGGCTCAATTTGGTTGCTCCCCAACACATGTTCAGATTCCAAGGTGCATTAAATCATTGCATGCAAGTATTAAGAGAAAATTGACCAATGCATGTACTTTATGCATGCATGCATTGCAATTAATGCATTGCTAAACATAATTTTTTGAGAAAAACAAGAGCATTAATTAGGTGCTTTTGCAAACTACAAAAAATATTCCACCACTCACCATCTTGGTTGGTGAGATTTTTGAATTAAGCCCTATAAACCGGAAAGGAGGGAGATCTGCTGTGTACGTGCAATAACTAGCACCGTCGTATACACATCTTACGGTTAATGGGGCGTTCAATAGGAATAGCCGCGTGGCGAGCTCTAGGCTAGTCTTTCTTTCAGACGCATTAAACCTATCTCTCGGGACTTCTCGCACGCACCATCGTGCCACCCACAAAAACTTGTACTCTGAGTTTAGTAGTATGTTATACAGGAAGAGAAGAGGTGCACGCACGCACTCGTCCTCTCACACACACGTCTGTTTTTTCTCGAAAAGGAGGATGATGACCCCGGCCTCTGCATCTGGGAGTCACACACGCATCTGTAGCTATGAATTGTAGTGTTCTCAACCATCCGATTCGCTCTATCATGGATGTACCTATATACTAAAACATGTCTAGATACATCTATATTTTTACAAATGGAAGGCATGTATTGTGGAACGGAGGGAGTGCTTGTCATCAAAATGGATAAAAAGGGACGTATCTAGATCTAAAATACGTCTACGTACATCTCCTTTTATCCATTTTGATGACAAGTAGTACTTCTTACCCAAAAGAACTTTATATCCAACAGACACAAAATATCCGTTCCACTGTTGGAAATTACTGATCTGATGTCGAAGTAATTGCTGCATCGCCACCAAAGCCCACCATTTCTTAAGCTAAAGTAGACCAAGGTAATCCCTATATTAGCATATTACTAAGATAAACAGAAGGCACTGTGGAAACATTTAGGACGTGAGCTTGTCAATCTGAATGTGGAGGGACACAAGCTTAGCCCCGCCAGTGGCTTGGGCGGAACTGTCAAGAAGGTCAGCTCCTGCATGTCGACGTCGCCCGGATCCTTGCTGCTTGTCACCTCCATTTCCACCTTGTCGGCGTCGGTCGTGCCTTTGGGCTCCCCCAGCGGGCCGTTCGCCCACAGCTTGGCCACGTAGTGCGGTAGTGGGGACGCCCCTGCTCTGATGCAGACGACTGACATGGCGATAGGCATGCCGATGTCGAGCACGACGCCGACCAAGAAAAACGCGTGGCGGTCCTCCTCCGCGAACAGCAAGAGCCGTGGCTCTGACAGTGGCACTTGCAGCTGGAGCACCTTGCCGTACTGGATCATGTGCACGGGCATGGGATGCGCGGTGCTGATGTGGTAGTAGAGCGCCGGCGGCAGGCCTTCGTAGCAGCGGACGGGCACGGGGCATTTGCAAGGCGTGAGCGGACACACGCTCTGGTGATCGGCGAGCTTGTGGTAAGTGACGTAGAGCCCACAGCCTTCGTGCAGGCACTCCTCCCTCACCGACGAAAGGACGGAGTCCACCGCCGTGTTCTGCACGTCGAAGCCACCGCCGCGCTCACACTTCTGGCACTGCCGCTGGTTCCCGGGGCGCTCGACGCGGCAGTCCGCGCAGGCCAGGTGCCCTCCCTTGCACTGTAGAAATCAATCGAACAGCACATCAATCAAGAAACTTGCACCTTGCTCAATCAGCCAAACGGACGAGGTGTATTCAAACCTCATACACTGGAGGCATCAAGGGGCGGAGGCACAAGGGGCAGTGGAGCACGGTGAGGTCCGTCGAGACCTTAGAGAGCTCCATCGTCGGGTCCTGTTCGGTCTGCATGATCTCGCCCTCCTCGTGCACAACCATCTCTTGACTTGGGCCGGGGTATTACAAAGCTTTACCGTCACATATTTTATACTACTTCAAGGTGCATTAAATCAACACATGCAAGCATCAAAAGGAGAGTCACGGCATGCATGCATGCGTTGTAATTAATGCATCGGTAAACGCAAATTATTGAAATATATCGAGTGCAGTGCTTTGATGTGTCGCGTCAACTCGTACATCAACGAGAAGTTTGATTATCCTCTCCCTCGCGGACTTAACTGCACCTGCCTTTGGCTGTATGACAGGTTGGCCACACACCTGTCGGGCCCACCTGTCATACACGCAAAGGCAGGGGCGTCCCTTCCTCGCCCATGAGCGTGGTGGCTAGCAAGACTAGGAGAAGCTTTCGCTACACGCTCTCCCTCCCGCACGCGGTGGACATGCAGCAGTTCAATCGGTGTCAGATGGCCAGAAACGTACTGTGGTACTCCTCTAGTGCAGTAGTACTCCATCATTGTTCGACTTTCCGAAGAGGCGAAGAGCCAAGCGCAGCCTGGATGCTCGTGTGGCAGTTTCATGTGTAGAGTAGTCTAGGATAGCGTGTACCGTGCATGTAAGCTTAAAATCGTTGGGGTCGGCTCCATGCTATGTGGCCGTCTTGAAGTTAAAAAAAAAATTAAAATAGTCTTCTGGCCCTAC
The DNA here is from genome assembly GCA_021605205.1 of Aegilops longissima. Classification (NCBI taxonomy): domain Eukaryota; kingdom Viridiplantae; phylum Streptophyta; class Magnoliopsida; order Poales; family Poaceae; genus Aegilops; species Aegilops longissima. Next base: position 608,469,486 of record CM038682.1, read on the forward strand.
CTGACACCCTGGTGATTGTAGTTTGCACGCTCATCTGGTCAAGACAGGAATATATTTTTTAATTTGTTTTTTTTTGAAAAGGGGGGACTCCCCGGCCTCTGCATCAGAACGATGCATACGGACACATATATTTTAATTTGTGGTGGGTAAATGTTAGAGGTTGCAGCAAATATATTGTACACTGCGGGTCTTTCAGCCAAGTTTAGAGGCAAGCATGTGGGGCTAGTGCTATGATGTGTCGCGTCAACTCGTACAACGAGGAGAAGCTTGATTTTACTACACGCCTTCTCCCTCACCCATGCGCGCAGTTGCTCGCAAACGAGGACAGGCTTTTGCTTAGTAGTACTTCTATAACAAGCTATCCGTCCCGCTCGCGGTGGACGGACATGCAGCAGCGGATTCGACACTACAGAAGCAGTAGTAGTAACATCAGTGTTCGTCTTCTCGAAGAGGCGAAGAGCCAAGCACAAACCGAACGTTGCAGTTGCGAACATTGGAGCACACATATAGCCAGGCTCTTGCATGAGACAAAATTGCTATGTGAGCCCACTATTGTACTAGTACGTACAACTACTTGCTAGTATAGCCCTGTAACCAGAAATGAGTATTTGCCCTTCTAAAGATTTCAACAAGTGACTAGACTACACCGAGACGGAGTACATATGGAGCAAAATGAGTGAATCTGCACCATAAATAAATACGTACTAGTTCTATCATTTTCCTCTCCGAGGTGCACAATATTGAGTATACTGAATAGTCTCTTTTTGACACGCATTTACGTTTTTTTACACAGTACAGACGCAAGCGCTCATATACACGTGCATACACTCACCCCTATGAACGCACACACGCACGACACTATCATCTTGAAATTTACGAAGTCACCATAGGCACCTCGTCATAAACGAGTCCATAGGTGCTTGAATGCCAAGGAGGGAGAGGGTAGCGGTTCCCGATATGTTGAACGGTCAATGATGCATCCTCAATTACATGCAGAGGGAATTAATTGGAGAAGCAGAATAGAGCCAGCACGATGTGAATGCAACAGAGTTTGGACTCTCATATAATAAAGGCGCCCCACCACTCCAATCCATCTACTCCCAAGTCTCTGCGTAACACTGCTCACTCCAATCCAAGACCAAGTGACCAGAAGCCACAAGCACCTATGGAGGCAATGGACGCGAGCGGCAGTCGGCTGTGCCAAATCATCCAAAGCGCGCCCACGGCCCCAAGACCACGCAGCATTTCGAGACGGTCTTTGGCGACCACAGGCATCATAGCCCTCACCGACGCCAGCTTCGCCTCTCGCATGGACGACATGATGGTCAACTCCATCCGCAAGTTCACCGTCGTCAAGAAGCGTGCGGACGACCTTGCCGTACTGCTCCAGCCCGCGCGCCCAGGCTCCTCATTGCCTGCCACCCTCATCGGCCTCCATGGTGACGAACACTTTCAAGCCCTGGTGGCCCTGCAGGTGCCGGAGGTCGCGGTGAAGAATGTGCACCTCGAGGCCGCGCTCGCCGCGCAGCGCCTCGCCATACAAGATACCGTCGACCTGCACATCCACGTCTACGAGGAAATCATCTACCTAGGCCACTACAAGGCAAGCGAGGACAGAAAGACGTTGGCCTTCTTCCAGTGGCTGGAATCTTTGGACGCCATTGTTCAGAAGCACGTCGACAGGGCCATGAAAGTCGCTGCTACTTAGGCGCCGTTCGGTGGGCCGGCGCCCTGAGTCGAGGAGGTGGACGTCATCGATGGATGCATCTCTTCTTCTTGCCTCATGTAACCAGCACTGCATCGCCTTGTGGCCTTAATGTTTTATTAGTATAGTACTCCCTCCGTTTCCAAATATAAGTCTTTCTAAAGATTCTAGCAAGTGACTACTACATATGGAGCAAAATGAGTGAATCTACACTCTAAACTATGTCTACATACATGTGTATGCTGTATTCCATTTGAAATAGTATCTAAAAAGGCTTATATTTATGAACGGAGGGAGTATATGGCATTTTTATTCCAGTCGTAACGTTTTCCTTTGTGAGGTGGGGCCGTGGTTGAGCAAACCCACCCCGCCCACGGGCATCGGCCGAGTTTAGAATTAGAAGAGAGAAGCGAGGGAGGAGAGCTAGCTGTATGCACCTGGACGCTGTTGTCGAGATGGGACTCGTGTTTATAGAATAGGAGTACTGAGCACTCGTGCCTCTTTTTTTAGGGAAAAATTAGTCGTATGTCTAGTACCACTAGTTGGGTGCGTGCGACCTATAGGTGTCATCACTTTAGGTCTCCTTTTTGAACCGCGGCTACGCTTCACAGTACATATTATTTCACGCATTTATCCTCCTATATGTACTCCTAGGCTATTTCCACGTGCTCCCATTCGCCGACATGTGGGACATAGAGCATCTGGGTCATAGTGCATGCACGACTCGGAGCATATGCCGGGGTACTTTACATTTCAGACCTCACGAATTACATGCAAACCCCCCGCAGAAGAATAAATAAATGAATGAATTACTACATGAAACCGGATTATTTTCGTGGAAACCGGAGCACGTTCATTAAATTTTGGACATAACACGTTTATAAAATATGACCGGACCGAAACCAGTCTAAGGGCCTCTTTGAGTTTTCCCGCAAAAAAAAGGGCCTCTTTGATTCGCAAGATACTGAAAACACAGGAATGGGAAAGTATGATGGCGATGAACTGAGACGAGGAGAACTCTAACTCAGTTAGAGGTTAGAGTTAGATTCTAACCCTGAACTAACTCTAAACCAAAGAGGTGTATGGATGGCAGGGTTAGATTGACAATAAATGCGCTATCTCAATCATTTGACTACTTTGGACCCTATTTCCTGCCGAATTTGGAGGGTGCTTGGATACGTTTTAGTTCCATGACTAAAAGTAGTGGGACTAAAACTTGCTAGCCTCACCCATGCTTGGATCCAAATACTAAAGAGACTAAAATCAAGTTAATGAGCATTTATTATCCTCCAAACCCTCCAATCCAGAACTCGCCTGTGTTAAAGGAGAGGAGTTAAATGAGGAGAGAGAGGACTAACCCAAATTTTAGTAGGGGTACCCCTGACTAAAAAAATTTAGTCTCAAGACTAGTTTTAGCCCCTCTTTAGTCAGGGGTACTTGGAACTTTAGCCTCTTAAAGAGACTATTTTTAGTCAGACTAAAATAAGTCCCTTGGATCCAAGCACCCTCTTGGTGTGGTCGGCTCTTCTGTGGCCTCCTCCCGCTCACAATTGACATAAACGAACCATCTATACAAATCAAGCATGCAAAACATGATAATTTTTACTTTGTCCATACAAATGAGATATCCCACTTAAATGTACAAGTCGTCAATCAAGCTTCACAAAATAAAAAAACACTTCATGAAACAAAGAATGAGCTAACTTGTAACGCCCCAAGACCGGAGCTTCAGTTGCCTTCCATATATTCCGGGTTTCGTCGTGTGTTTCTTTTGTGCCTGCTATTTTATTTTTGCATTGCATCATGTCATCATGCCATCATATCATTAATTTTAAAACTCATCTTAATAAATTGCATAGATCTTTTGATCTATTTAAATCGAGGGAAGGTTGAATTCTCTTTATAACATATACTCCCAATATTATTAGGGAGCTATAATAAATATTCCATTGTTTTGGAATCACCATAACCCACTTGCAAAATAAATCCCATGCCTTTTTTTGCTCCGAGTTGACCTCAAAACCTTGCCAATATTTCTTTCATCATTTTCCAGAGCTCCACCAAAAATCCTCAACATTTTTTGCCACACCAAACCTAGTCCCAATTCAAGACCATTTGAATTATATTCAAATGAGTTTGATTTTAAATCTTTCAATCATGGCCTTTCTATTTTTCTTGGATCGAGCATATTTTGCGAGTCCGGGAAAATTACCCCCATGCGTAAATGCTATCCCAGACACTTCCTTTCCTCTTCTTTTCCTCTTTGGTTTTTTCTGTTTTGGAAAATATTAAAAAGAGAGGGAGAAGAGAGCCCAGCTAGACCAGGCCAGCCCATCTAAGCTGGCCCAAGGCCCACCGGCCCCTGCCTATCTAACCCTAGCCTCCCTCCGCTCGATCTCCCTTTCTCCCTCGTCCTCCCTCCAGCGCCCTCACTTGAACCCCTGCCCGATCCCTCGATCCCCTCTCGCGATCCTCTCGATCCCCATCTCCTCTCGCCTCTCATGGCGCCCGCACCAGCCGGGCCCTTCCTCTCCTCCTCCATGGCGCCCCCCTTCTCGGCGCCCGGCGCCAGCCCCATCTCCCTCACCTGCGGCCTCCTCCTCGCCCTTCCCTCTCCCTTGCTGCCATGTCCCTTGCCGCCCGTCTGGCGAGCTCGCCGTCCGCCTCGCGACCACGGCCCCGCCGCCCGGCCTCGCTTCTCCTCTCCTCCATGACGCTCCACCCGGAGCCCTGCAGGCCAGCGCCGTCGCCTCCTCCTCATCGAGCCAGGGAGTGGAGCTCCCTGCGCCCGGTCCCCTCGCCGGCTTGTCGCCTCCTGCCTCTGCCGCCAGGCCCGGCCGCCGTCTTCGGCTCCTGAGCGCCTCCATCCGCCGTCGCCCTGCAGCCTTCCCTCCTCCGCGTCGTCGCCTCCCCATGGCGCCGCGCCCGGATGCTCCTCCTGCCGCGTCCGCAGCCTGCCTCCTCTCCAGCGCCCCCTCAAGTCCGCCGCCGCGCCATGGGCGCCTCCCTCCAAGTCCAGCGGCCGCTGCCCTCCACGGAGCCCAAGTCGCGCCGCCGAGACGCCAAGTACCAGTTCAACGAGGAGCACCAAGTTTTGCCTCTGTACACTCATCAGGGTTGACCGTGGACTTGTGCCTGGTGTTACTTGGATTCGTCAAGGAGGCCAAGACCCGAGGTTTTTTCGGTGTTGCTTTGTTTTGGAACGCCAAGTACCACTACGACCGATGCCCCGAGGACACCGAGTACGACTACACCCGGTGATGCGAAGGACCACTACCGTCGACCTCGTGGATGTCAAGTTCGTCTACAAAACGTGTACGACTACACCCGGTGATGTGACAAGTACCCCTTCGGATGCGCCTAGTTCGACTACGTGGACCACCAAGTTCCTCTACCGTCGACCCGAACATCTACGAAAACGAGTACCACTACCGTCGACCCTCGAAGACCCCGTGGACCCCGAACATCCACGGGACATGAACAACTACTTCCACTATGATATGTACCTCTACCGTCGCCACGTGAACAACGACTTCCCCTACGCCGAGTACGACTACTTCCCTCGGCGATCATCGCGAGAACGTCTACTTCCCTCTACGAAACGCTTTCCGCCCCGAACGCACGCTTCGAAGGTATAACCACCGAGATGACCGACCGTGATCGAATCATCCTTGCGATGCCCCTCTTTTGCCATGCCACCGTTCCGTGGGAACCTGGTAATCGGGATCACCCCACCATCTTGCTCAACTCGCTCACGCCCACTTCTTTTTCACCGGTATCTCCGTGAGCTACCGAAACCGAAATGTTGCCGTGGCACCATTTTCGGATTCGTTACCGTGGCACCCCTTTTCTTCCACCACGGTGACACAATGCTTCATCATGCTCATGTTAACGTTTTCATAAAATTGCATAAAAACTTGCACATGTCATCCGCATCATGATAACAACATTTAAATGTTTATAATTGTTGTTTGCATTAATTTGCTTAAATGTCATGCTAAAATGATTTATTTCATAACTTAATAACCGTAGCTCCATTTTAAATAAACTACATATGTAAATGGGGTAGAAAAATGCCTAGTTTAACATGGCGTACTTATTTTGCATGTTTAACAACTCTAAAATTGTGTTTAGGGCAGAACAGTACCTAATCCATAAATATGCATATGAGGATTTTTCCGGAATTGTTGTTCGTTGTTTCCGGCCTCATTTAAACTTGCCTAGTTAGGTAGTTTTGTTGTGCTTCACCCTTGCCATGATAATCAACATTTAATATTGTTGAGTACCTAATCGGGAGAGAACTAAATAAGTGATGTGGTGTTTTGTCAATATGCAACCCGTTGCATATTGAGCTCCACTTAACTTGTAGTGTTGTTTGTGCATATTGCCATGCATATTTAAACCGGACATGCATCATACTCGCTTGTGCATCATGCCATGTTTATGATTGTGTGTTTACTATGTTGTTTGCTTCTTTCCGGTTTGCTTCTCTCGTTAGCTTCGGTTTCGTTCCGGAGTTGTGAGGATTCATTCGACTACGTCCGTTTGTCTTCTTCATGGACTCGTTCTTCTTCCTTGCGGGATTTCAGGCAAGATGACCATACCCTCGAAATCACTTCTATCTTTGCTTGCTAGTTGCTCGCTCTTTTGCTATGCCTATGCTACGATGCCTACCACTTGCTATATCATGCCACCCACATTGCCATGTCAAGCCCCTAACCATCCTTTCCTAGCAAACCGTTGATTGGCTATGTTGCCGCTTTGCTCAGCCCCTCTTATAGCGTTGTTAGTTGCAGGTGAAGATGAAGTTTGTTCCTTGTTGGAACATGGAGATGTTGTTCCTTGTTGGAACATGTTTACTTGTTGGGATATCACAATATATCTTATTTAATTAATGCATCTATATACTTGGTAAAGAGTGGAAGGCTCGGCCTTATGCAGTGTTTTGTTCCACTCTTGCCGCCTAGTTTCCGTCATACGGTGTTATGTTCCCGGATTTTGCGTTCCTTACGGTTGGGTGATTTATGGGACCCCTTGACAGTTCGCTTTGAATAAGACTCCTCCAAGAAGGCCCAACATTGGTTTTACCATTTGCCACCTAAGCCTTTTTTTCCCTTGGGTTCTGCAGACTCAAAGGTCATCTTTATTTTAAACCCCGGGCGGTGCTCCTCCAGTGTTGGTCCAAACTAGAGCACCGTATGGGACCATTCCTTGGCAACTTGGATTACGTCGGTACTGACGCTTAGCTTATCCGGTGTGCCCTGAGAACGAGATATGTGCAGCTCCTATCGGGATTTGTCGGCACAGCGGGTGGTCTTGCTGGTCTTGTTTTACCATTGTCGAGATGTCTTGTAGTCCGGGATTCCGAGACTGATTGGGTCTTCCCGGTAGAAGGAATATCCTTCGTTGACCGTGAGAGCTTATAATGGGCTAAGTTGGGACACCCTGCAGGTATTATCTTTCAAAGCCGTGCCCATGATTATGAGGCAGATGGGAATTTGTTAATGTCGGTTGTAGAAAACCGAAGTTGATCTTAATTAAAATACACCAACGCGTGTGTAACCGTGATGGTCTCTTCTCGCGGAGTCCAGAAGTGAACACGGTGTTGGAGTTATGTTTAACGTAAGTAGTTTCAGGATCACTTCTTGATCATAGTTGTTCGACCGTGCCTTGCTTTCTCTTCTCGCTCTCTTTTGCGATTGTAGCCACCAGATATGCTAGTCGCTTGCTGCAGCTCCACCTCACTACCCTGTCCTACCTTTAAGCTTAAATAGTCTTGATCTCATGGTGTGAGATTGCTGAGTCCCGTGACTCACAGATACTTCAAAACCAGTTTGCGGTGCCGATGAAACCGTGCGGTGATTTGACCCGAGCTCAAGGAGGAGCTCGATGAAGATCTTGTTCATTGTGTTGTTTCGTTTGATCGATCAAGTAGTGGAGCCAGTTGGGACGATCGGGATCTGTGTAGCATTTGGGGTAGTCTTCTTTTATTTTGGTTCCGTAGTCGGACCTTGATTGTATCTGTATGATGTAATGTTTTACTCATGTATTGTGTGAAGTGGCGATTGTAAGCCAACTATGTATCTCTTTTCCTTATGTATTACATGGGTTGTGTGAAGATTACCTCACTTGCGACATTGCTTTCAATGCGGTTATGCCTCTAAGTCGTGCTTCGACACGTGGGAGATATAGCTGCATCGAGGCGTTACAAGTTGGTAATCGAGCCTTCCCGACTTAGGAGCCCCTACTTGATTGTTTCTCTGGCGTTGTTGAGTCTAGAACGGAAAATGTTTTGAGTCTTAGGATTATATATATCGGAGAGTAGGATTCTTTTTACTCCTCGGTCCTTAAATCGCTCTGGTGAGGTATCCGACGAGAGTTTTGACTCTTCTCTCCTCAAATTTCACTAAAAATTTTTTTAGGATCACGCGGGTATCTTGGAATCGTTCGATGGTTTTGTGACGAGAACATTGTTCTTGGTGCCTCGACATTTAGGGGTTGTGGCGGTGTCCCGGGAGTTGAGCTCCGAGGTGTTGTCGTCACAATTTTATCGTTGCGATTCTCGAATACCGAGTTTTGCCGACATCGAAATCTCTTTTGTGCAGTTGTTGGTGAGATAACCCGATAGCCCGAGATCGAGGCGAAAAGGGAGTATTGCCATGACTTGTATAACGGATGTTTTTGAAGGTCGAGGTAAACGATTTCGAAGGTTTCTTGGTTATGTGTTGACGGATGGATACAATTGGATCTAGGTATTGTTAGTTTGGGTGATATATTTTGTGTCCCTGTATCCCCAACACCAGATTGCATAACCAGAAAGTTTCGGGAGTTTATAGGTGGGAATTCTAGTAGCTTACGGGATATTCTTTCCGGCGGATGTATGATTTGAGATTGGGGTTCAACGTCTAGTGGTCCGCCCATTCACGGTCGATTTACGATGGTCGCGAGACGTCTTAAAGAATCCTTGGCTATGCTGATTCGGGACGTCTTGTTTGTCATTCGTGACGTCCGCTATATCGTCGTGTCCGTGTGGGCCCCACCACTAACACTTTGGGCGTAAATCTCTATCATGTGTTTGTTCCGCTCATTCTTGAAGCAAATCCTTTGTTTTGTTTTGTTTTGTGGTATTCGAGTTGCTTCAAGTCAAGTGTTGATTCCATACCTTATTCTAAATGGTGTTCTCATATTTCTATGTGAATACTAATCCTTCTTGATCATCGAGGTCGTCATGTTAATTCTTTTCCCAACCGTGTGCTTCTCTTCAAGTGGATCCGATCATTTTCAACATCTGCGAGATCAATTCTAAGTTTTCTCAACGGTGCTTGCTTCATCCGTCCCAGGTTGTCTTTGTTTTCCCGCCTCCCAACCCTTTTTCTTCAAGGACTCAGATTTCTTAATCAAGTATCCATTTTATTGAGTGAAGTTTCTTCATTTTTTTTCCTTTAATGTTTTATCCGGTGATTTCTCATGAAGACGCTAAGGAAGTTTCAACCTTATCATTGTTCCATTCTAATTTTCTTCTCCGGTGGATTTAGTTCAAGATTTCGGTGTTGATCTTATCCCTTTTCCTCTTTTCACAATGCTTTCTCATGCCGGTGTATTTCCTAATCATTCACCTCTCGCTATTCATTTGTTCCGAAGTGTTGAAGATATCTCTGAAGATTCAAGTTTCCATTCTCAATTCACTCAAGTTCTTTTGAGGATGCTATCTCATTCAACCCATTTAATTCAACCGGTGCAATCTCTCTTTTCAAACAATCGTTCAACAGTGGTTCTTTTGAGTGGGCCCTAACCCACAGGTCTTTTCCCAGGATCTTACCTAACTCTTCTAATTTTCAGGAGCTATTCCCAAATTCATAGCAAAGTTTGACGTAAGAATGAGTTATCATCAGTCAAATGCCTTTGTCCAAGATCTTCCAAATTCTTTTCATCGTTGGTTCAACCTTTCTAATTTTCATTCCGGAGTGCCTCAACAATTCATGGTGGTGTTCTCGTCGTCATTCTCGAATTTTGAAGACCAAAGAAGAGTTTCTCTTTAATCTTGCTCCATTCTCTTCAAGATTCATGGTTCTAGTTTGATGCCATCCTCTCATAATTGTTTTAGATTGTGAGAATTATTTTCACCCATCCGGAGCAATTCAGGAGTCTTTTCAGTTTGATTCTTCGGAGCCCATCATCTCAGATTTATTCATTCAAGCGTTCAACTCTTGTTTTTCCAAATCTCACCGGTGCATCGTCGAAATATCCGCTAATAAGTTCATGATCTCTGCGTTCACTTGTATCTAAATTCTGTCAAGTATCTTTATTCGCTTTCTAATTCTTCCTGGTGAATTGTGCCTTTGCTACTTTCATTTTTAACTCTTACGGTGGTTCGTTCAAGATTTCACTTCCTTATTTATCATATCAATTTATTTGTTGTTTCCAAATCCCACCGATGGTTCCATCAATACCTTCTCAAGTTTGCGCTATATCTCTATCTGTAATCATTTTTCAATGAGAATAAGTAGTATGCCAAATCCATTGCTTGCCATCAATTTAATTGGTGAAGGATCAGCATAATGTAATTCTGATTCTTGTTTCATCGAGTAAATTCAATTCCTTATTCCGGAGGTTCATCAAAATTCTTTATTTCATTTGTTCATCTTTCTTTCCGGAGTTCCAAGTTTTCTCGGTTATATCATTTCAAAGCTTCATCTTATCACTGCAAGGTTTCACCTTGTATTTGCAACTTCTCTTTCTTTCTATCATCCTTTTGTTAACCGGAGTTCTTCATGGAGGCTCTACATGGTGCTTCCTCAAGGATTCTTTTCATTCTTCAATTGTTCATCAAGATTTCTCGCGGAGTTAAGATCCGTCAAGCCATACTTCAAAATAAACATGGTTCCAACACATGTTTTGTTTTGAGGAGCTCAAGTATTCTTCATCTTGCATTCCGAAGTGCAATTCGTTCTACCTTATCATTTGAGGTGGTGTTATGTCATTCTCGACAATTTGAGTTCGTGTTTCATGATTCACATGTTGTCAAGAATGAGGTATTTTAAATCCATCATTTCTCTTCGTTCACGAGATCTTTTCAACCCAACAATTTATTCGTTGGTGTTATCTTGGGTTAGATTTCACCTAAAGCCTTTCCGAAGGAATGTTGCTATTTGTGGTGCTTATCAATGATCCAAGTTTTCCTCCTATCCTCTCAATGAAAGAAGTTTTCATCTCCGTGTTGCTATCAATCCAATCGTTTGTTTCCGTTGGTGGCAGAAGCTCACCTCATAATTTTGAGATGTTTTCCATAAGCCCACTACAAGGTTATTCTTTTCGTTGTTGGTTTTCCAACAACTCCGTTCTATCCTTCTTTGTAAGGATGCTTCATTCAAATTCATTTGTGGTAGAAGTTGTCATTTTCTTCTCCGTCCCTTTATCCCAACAATCTAGATTCTATTCTTTCGTTTCGAAGGCATTGTGATGTTGCTCTCTTCGACCCATCGTCTCGTTTTTTCAAGATCATGTTCTTTTTCTTGCATTATCCATTTAACCGGAGTGTCATGTTTTCATTCGAGTTTCTCTCATCTTATCAAGTTTTGCCTGTTTCCTCAACCTGAGAGCTGTCTGAAATCTTTCTTACCCCTTGTGCCATTCTTTCAATAGTTTCGGAGGTGGTGTCTTGTTGATCTCATCAAGTATCCTCTTTTCTTTCATCAAGTATCCTCTCATCTTTTCAAGATCATGTTCAATTCCTTCCATTTTCAGTCGGAGTGCTGTCCAAATTATATCGATCTTATTCTTCCTCTCTCATCTAGTTTTAACCGGAGTGGTTTCGAATTCTATCTTGTTCATTAAACTCTTCATTCATGTCTTTGCAACTTTCAAGTTCCCGTAATGTTCCGTGTTCCTCTTTTCTAACGGACTGTTCGCAATCTCGTTCATTCCATTGTATTTTTTTCTTTCAATTTGCTCAACCTCTCAAGGTTCGTGGTTTCACTCGTTCGTCAAAGAAGCAACTTTGTTTTACCTCTTCCTCTTCCGCTTTTCTCCGGTGCCATCCTAGATCTCGGGACGAGATCCTCTCATAGTGGTGGAGTGTTGTAACGCCCCAAGACCGGAGCTTCAGTTGCCTTCCATATATTCCGGGTTTCGTCGTGTGTTTCTTTTGTGCCTGCTATTTTATTTTTGCATTGCATCATGTCATCATGCCATCATATCATTAATTTTAAAACTCATCTTAATAAATTGCATAGATCTTTTGATCTATTTAAATCGAGGGAAGGTTGACTTCTCTTTATAACATATACTCCCAATATTATTAGGGAGCTATAATAAATATTCCATTGTTTTGGAATCACCATAACCCACATGCAAAATAAATCCCATGCCTTTTTATGCTCCGAGTTGACCTCAAAACCTTGCCAATATTTCTTTCATCATTTTCCGGAGCTCCACCAAAAATCCTCAACATTTTTTGCCACACCAAACCTAGTCCCAATTCAAGACCATTTGAATTATATTCAAATGAGTTTGATTTTAAATCTTTCAATCATGGCCTTTCTATTTTTCTTGGATCGAGCATATTTTGCGAGTCCGGGAAAATTACCCCCATGCGTAAATGCTATCCCAGACACTTCCTTTCCTCTTCTTTTCCTCTTTGGTTTTTCCTGTTTTGGAAAATATTAAAGAGAGAGGGAGAAGAGAGCCCAGCTAGACCAGGCCAGCCCATCTAAGCTGGCCCATGGCCCAGCCGGCCCTACCTATCTAACCCTAGCCTCCCCTCCGCTCGATCTCCCTTTCTCCCTCGTCCTCCCTCCAGCGCCGCTTCGCCAGAACCCCCCTGCCCGATCCCCTCGATCCCCCTCTCGCGATCCTCTCGATCCCCATCTCCCTCTCGCCTCTCATGGCGCCCGCACCAGCCGGCCCCTTCCTCTCCTCCTCCATGGCGCCCCCCTTCTCGGCGCCCGGCGCCAGCCCCATCTCCCCTCACTGCGGCCTCCTCCTCGCCCTTCCCTCTCCCACGCTGCCATGTCCCTTGCCCGCCGTCTGGCGAGCTCGCCGTCCGCCTCGCGACCCAGCGCCGCGCCGCCCGGCCTCTCGCTTCTCCTCTCCTCGCGACGCTCCCATTGAGCCCCCCAGCAGCCTGCGCGTCGCCTCCTCCTCATCGAGCAGGAGTGGAGCTCCCTGCGCCCGTCCCTCGCCCGGCTTGTCGCCTCCTGCCTCTGCCGCCCAGGCCCGCCGCCGTCTTGGCTCTGAGCGCCTCCATCCGCCGTCGCCCTGCAGCCTTCCCTCCTCCGCGTCGTCGCCTCCCCATGGTGCCACGCTCAGATGCTCCTCCTGCCGCGTCCGCAGCCTGCCTCCTCTCCAGCGCCCCCTCAAGTCCGCCGCCGCGCCATGGGCGCCTCCCTCCAAGTCCAGCGGCCGCTGCCCTCCACGGAGCCCAAGTCGCGCCGCCGAGACGCCAAGTACCAGTTCAACGAGGAGCACCAAGTTTTGCCTCTGTACACTCATCAGGGTTGACCGTGGACTTGTGCCTGGTGTTACTTGGATTCGTCAAGGAGGCCAAGACCCGAGGTTTTTTCGGTGTTGCTTTGTTTTGGAACGCCAAGTACCACTATGACCGATGCCCCGAGGACACCGAGTACGACTACACCCGGTGATGCGAAGGACCACTACCGTCGACCTCGTGGATGTCAAGTTCGTCTACAAAACGTGTACGACTACACCCGGTGATGTGACAAGTACCCCTTCGGATGCGCCTAGTTCGACTACGTGGACCACCAAGTTCCTCTACCGTCGACCCGAACATCTACGAAAACGAGTACCACTACCGTCGACCCTCGAAGACCCCGTGGACCCCGAACATCCACGGGACATGAACAACTACTTCCACTATGATATGTACCTCTACCGTCGCCACGTGAACAACGACTTCCCCTACGCCGAGTACGACTACTTCCCTCGGCGATCATCGCGAGAACGTCTACTTCCCTCTACGAAACGCTTTCCGCCCCGAACGCACGCTTCGAAGGTATAACCACCGAGATGACCGACCGTGATCGAATCATCCTTGCGATGCCCTCTTTGCCATGCCACCGTTCCGTGGGAACCTGGTAATCGGGATCACCCACCATCTTGCTCAACTCGCCACGCCCACTTCTTTTCACGGTATCTCCGTGAGCTACGGAACCGAAATGTTGCCGTGGCACCATTTTCGGATTCGTTGCCGTGGCACCCCTTTTCTTCCACCACGGTGACACAATGCTTCATCATGCTCATGTTAACGTTTTCATAAAATTGCATAAAAACTTGCACATGTCATCCGCATCATGATAACAACATTTAAATGTTTATAACTGTTGTTTGCATTAATTTGCTTAAATGCCATGCTAAAATGATTTATTTCATAACTTAATAACCGTAGCTCCATTTTAAATAAACTACATATGTAAATGGGGTAGAAAAATGCCTAGTTTAACATGGCGTACTTATTTTGCATGTTTAACAACTCTAAAATTGTGTTTAGGGCAGAACAGTACCTAATCCATAAATATGCATATGAGGATTTTTCCGGAATTGTTGTTCGTTGTTTCCGGCCTCATTTAAACTTGCCTAGTTAGGTAGTTTTGTTGTGCTTCACCCTTGCCATGATAATCAACATTTAATATTGTTGAGTACCTAATCGGGAGAGAACTAAATAAGTGATGTGGTGTTTTGTCAATATGCAACCCGTTGCATATTGAGCTCCACTTAACTTGTAGTGTTGTTTGTGCATATTGCCATGCATATTTAAACCGGACATGCATCATACTCGCTTGTGCATCATGCCATGTTTATGATTGTGTGTTTACTATGTTGTTTGCTTCTTTCCGGTTTGCTTCTCTCGTTAGCTTCGGTTTCGTTCCGGAGTTGTGAGGATTCGTTCGACTACGTCCGTTTGTCTTCTTCATGGACTCGTTCTTCTTCCTTGCGGGATTTCAGGCAAGATGACCATACCCTCGAAATCACTTCTATCTTTGCTTGCTAGTTGCTCGCTCTTTTGCTATGCCTATGCTACGATGCCTACCACTTGCTATATCATGCCACCCACATTGCCATGTCAAGCCCCTAACCATCCTTTCCTAGCAAACCGTTGATTGGCTATGTTGCCGCTTTGCTCAGCCCCTCTTATAGTGTTGTTAGTTGCGGTGAAGATGAAGTTTGTTCCTTGTTGGAACATGGAGATGTTGTTCCTTGTTGGAACATGTTTACTTGTTGGGATATCACAATATATCTTATTTAATTAATGCATCTATATACTTGGTAAAGAGTGGAAGGCTCGGCCTTATGCAGTGTTTTGTTCCACTCTTGCCGCCCTAGTTTCCGTCATACCGGTGTTATGTTCCCGGATTTTGCGTTCCTTACGGTTGGGTGATTTATGGGACCCCTTGACAGTTCGCTTTGAATAAGACTCCTCCAAAGAAGGCCCAACATTGGTTTTACCATTTGCCACCTAAGTTTTTTTTCCCTTGGGTTCTGCAGACTCAAGGGTCATCTTTATTTTAAACCCCGGGCGGTGCTCCTCGAGTGTTGGTCCAAACTAGAGCACCGTCGGGACCATTCCTTGGCAACTTGGATTACGTCGGTACCAGACGCTTAGCTTATCCGGTGTGCCACGAGAACGAGATATGTGCAGCTCCTATCGGGATTTGTCGGCACACATGGGTGGTCTTGCTGGTCTTGTTTTACCATTGTCGAGATGTCTTGTAGTCCGGGATTCCGAGACTGATTGGGTCTTCGGTAGAAGGAATATCCTTCGTTGACCGTGAGAGCTTATAATGGGCTAAGTTGGGACACCCTGCAGGTATTATCTTTCAAAGCCGTGCCCATGTTATGAGGCAGATGGGAATTTGTTAATGTCGGTTGTAGAAAACCGAAGTTGATCTTAATTAAAATACACCAACGCGTGTGTAACCGTGATGGTCTCTTCTCGCGGAGTCCGGGAAGTGAACACGGTGTTGGAGTTATGTTTGGCGTAAGTAGTTTCAGGATCACTTCTTGATCATAGTTGTTCGACCGTGCCTTGCTTTCTCTTCTCGCTCTCTTTTGCGATTGTAGCCACCAGATATGCTAGTCGCTTGCTGCAGCTCCACCTCACTACCCTGTCCTACCTTTAAGCTTAAATAGTCTTGATCTCGCGGGTGTGAGATTGCTGAGTCCCGTGACTCACAGATACTTCAAAACCAGTTTGCGGTGCCGATGAAACCATGCAGGTGATTTACCCGAGCTCAAGGAGGAGCTCGATGAAGATCTTGTTCATTGTGTTGTTTCGTTTGATCGATCGAGAGTGGAGCCAGTTGGGACGATCGGGGATCATGTAGCATTTGGGGTAGTCTTCTTTTATTTTGGTTCCGTAGTCGGACCTTGATTGTATCTGTATGATGTAATGTTTTACTCATGTATTGTGTGAAGTGGCGATTGTAAGCCAACTATGTATCTCTTTTCCTTATGTATTACATGGGTTGTGTGAAGATTACCTCACTTGCGACATTGCTTTCAATGCGGTTATGCCTCTAAGTCGTGCTTCGACACGTGGGAGATATAGCTGCATCGAGGCGTTACAAGTTGGTAATCGAGCCTTCCCGACTTAGGAGCCCCCTACTTGATTGTTTGTTTGGCGTTGTTGAGTCTAGAACGGAAAATGTTTTGAGTCTTAGGATTATATATATCGAGAGTAGGATTCTTTTTACTCCTCGGTCCTTCGTCGCTCTGGTGAGGTATCCGACGTAGAGTTTTGACTCTTCTCTCCTCAAATTTCACTAAAAAATTTTTTAGGATCACGCGGGTATCTTGGAATCGTTCGATGGTTTTGTGGCGAGAACATTGTTCTTGGTGCCTCGACATTTAGGGGTTGTGGCGGTGTCCGGGAGTTGAGCTCCGAGGTGTTGTCGTCACAATTTTATCGTTGCAGTTCTGGAATACGAGTTTTGCCGACATCGAAATCTCTTTTGTGCAGTTGTTGGTGAGATAACCCGATAGCCCGATCGAGGCGAAAAGGGAGTATTGCCATGACTTGTATAACGGATGTTTTTGAAGGTCGAGGTAAGCGATTTCGAAGGTTTCTTGGTTATGTGTTGACGGATGGATACAATTGGATCTAGGTATTGTTAGTTTGGGTGATATATTTTGTGTCCCTGTATCCCCAACACCAGATTGCATAACCAGAAAGTTTCGGGAGTTTATAGGTGGGAATTCTAGTAGCTTACAGGATATTCTTTCCGACAGATGTATGATTTGAGATTGGGGTTCAACGTCTAGTGGTCCGCCCATTCACGGTCGATTCTGATGGTCGCGAGGCGTCTTAAAGAATCCTTGGCTATGCTGATTCGGGGACGTCTTGTTTGTCATTCGTGACGTCCGCTATACGTCGTGTCCGTGTGGGCCCCACCACGAACACTTTGGGCGAAATCTCTATCATGTGTTTGTTCCGGCTCATTCTTGAAGCAAATCCTTTGTTTTTGTTTTGTTTTGTGGTATTCGAGTTGCTTCGAAGTCAAGTGTTGATTCCATACCTTATTCTAAATGGTGTTCTCATATTTCTATGTGAATACTAATCCTTCTTGATCATCGAGGTCGTCATGTTAATTCTTTTCCCAACCGGTGTGCTTCTCTTCAAGTGGATCCGATCATTTTCAACATCTGCGAGATCAATTCTAAGTTTTCTCAACGGTGCTTGCTTCATCCGTCCCAGGTTGTCTTTGTTTTCCCGCCCTCCCAACCCTTTTTCTTCAAGGACTCAGATTTCTTAATCAAGTATCCATTTTATTGAGTGAAGTTTCTTCATTTTTTTACCTTTAATGTTTTATCCGGTGATTTCTCATGAAGACGCTAAGGAAGTTTCAACCTTATCATTGTTCCATTCTAATTTTCTTCTCCGGTGGATTTAGTTCAAGATTTCGGTGTTGATCTTATCCCTTTTCCTCTTTTCACAATGCTTTCTCATGCCGGTGTATTTCCTAATCATTCACCTCTTGCTATTCATTTGTTCCGAAGTGTTGAAGATATCTCTGAAGATTCAAGTTTCCATTCTCAATTCACTCAAGTTCTTTTGAGGATGCTATCTCATTCAACCCATTTAATTCAACCGGTGCAATCTCTCTTTTCAAACAATCGTTCAACAGTGGTTCTTTTGAGTGGGCCCTAACCCACAGGTCTTTTCCCAGGATCTTACCTAACTCTTCTAATTTTCAGGAGCTATTCCCAAATTCATAGCAAAGTTTGACGTAAGAATGAGTTATCATCAGTCAAATGCCTTTGTCCAAGATCTTCCAAATTCTTTTCATCGTTGGTTCAACCTTTCTAATTTTCATTCCGAGTGCCTCAACAATTCATGGTGGTGTTCTCGTCGTCATTCTCGAATTTTGAAGACCAAAGAAGAGTTTCTCTTTAATCTTGCTCCATTCTCTTCAAGATTCATGGTTCTAGTTTGATGCCATCCTCTCATAATTGTTTTAGATTGTGAGAATTATTTTCACCCATCCGAGCAATTCAGGAGTCTTTTCAGTTTGATTCTTCGGAGCCCATCATCTCAGATTTATTCATTCAAGCGTTCAACTCTTGTTTTTCCAAATCTCACCGGTGCATCGTCGAAATATCCGCTAATAAGTTCATGATCTCTGCGTTCACTTGTATCTAAATTCTGTCAAGTATCTTTATTCGCTTTCTAATTCTTCCTGGTGAATTGTGCCTTTGCTACTTTCATTTTTAACTCTTACGGTGGTTCGTTCAAGATTTCACTTCCTTATTTATCATATCAATTTATTTGTTGTTTCCAAATCCCACCGTGGTTCCATCAATACCTTCTCAAGTTTGCGCTATATCTCTATCTGTAATCATTTTCAATGAGAATAAGTAGTATGCCAAATCCATTGCTTGCCATCAATTTAATTGGTGAAGGATCAGCATAATGTAATTCTGATTCTTGTTTCATCGAGTAAATTCAATTCCTTATTCCGGAGGTTCATCAAAATTCTTTATTTCATTTGTTCATCTTTCTTTCCGGAGTTCCAAGTTTTCTCGGTTATATCATTTCAAAGCTTCATCTTATCACTGCAAGGTTTCACCTTGTATTTGCAACTTCTCTTTCTTTCTATCATCCTTTTGTTAACGGAGTTCTTCATGGAGGCTCTACATGGTGCTTCCTCAAGGATTCTTTTCATTCTTCAATTGTTCATCAAGATTTCTCATGGAGTTAAGATCCGTCAAGCCATACTTCAAAATAAACATGGTTCCAACACATGTTTTGTTTTGAGGAGCTCAAGTATTCTTCATCTTGCATTCCGAAGTGCAATTCGTTCTACCTTATCATTTGAGGTGGTGTTATGTCATTCTCGACAATTTGAGTTCGTGTTTCATGATTCACATGTTGTCAAGAATGAGGTATTTTAAATCCATCATTTCTCTTCGTTCACGAGATCTTTTCAACCCAACAATTTATTCGTTGGTGTTATCTTGGGTTAGATTTCACCTAAAGCCTTTCCGAAGGAATGTTGCTATTTGTGGTGCTTATCAATGATCCAAGTTTTCCTCCTATCCTCTCAATGAAAGAAGTTTTCATCTCCGTGTTGCTATCAATCCAATCGTTTGTTTCCGTTGGTGGCAGAAGCTCACCTCATAATTTTGAGATGTTTTCCATAAGCCCACTACAAGGTTATTCTTTTCGTTGTTGGTTTTCCAACAACTCCGTTCTATCCTTCTTTGTAAGGATGCTTCATTCAAATTCATTTGTGGTAGAAGTTGTCATTTTCTTCTCCGTCCCTTTATCCCAACAATCTAGATTCTATTCTTTCGTTTCGAAGGCATTGTGATGTTGCTCTCTTCGACCCATCGTCTCGTTTTTCAAGATCATGTTCTTTTCTTGCATTATCCATTTAACCGGAGTGTCATGTTTTCATTCGAGTTTCTCTCATCTTATCAAGTTTTGCCTGTTTCCTCAACCTGAGAGCTGTCTGAAATCTTTCTTACCCCTTGTGCCATTCTTTCAATAGTTTCGGAGGTGGTGTCTTGTTGATCTCATCAAGTATCCTCTTTTCTTTCATCAAGTATCCTCTCATCTTTTCAAGATCATGTTCAATTCCTTCCATTTTCAGTCGGAGTGCTGTCCAAATTATATCGATCTTATTCTTCCTCTCTCATCTAGTTTTAACCGGAGTGGTTTCGAATTATATCTTGTTCATTAAACTCTTCATTCATGTCTTTGCAACTTTCAAGTTCCGTAATGTTCCGTGTTCCTCTTTTCTAACGGACTGTTCGCAATCTCGTTCATTCCATTGTATTTTTTCTTTCAATTTGCTCAACCTCTCAAGGTTCGTGGTTTCACTCGTTCGTCAAAGAAGCAACTTTGTTTTACCTCTTCCTCTTCCGCTTTTCTCCGGTGCCATCCTAGATCTCGGGACGAGATCCTCTCATAGTGGTGGAGTGTTGTAACGCCCCAAGACCGGAGCTTCAGTTGCCTTCCATATATTCGGGTTTAAATCGTGTGTTTCTTTTGTGCCTGCTATTTTATTTTTGCATTGCATCATGTCATCATGCCATCATATCATTAATTTTAAAACTCATCTTAATAAATTGCATAGATCTTTTGATCTATTTAAATCGAGGGAAGGTTGACTTCTCTTTATAACATATACTCCCAATATTATTAGGGAGCTATAATAAATATTCCATTGTTTTGGAATCACCATAACCCACATGCAAAATAAATCCCATGCCTTTTTATGCTCCGAGTTGACCTCAAAACCTTGCCAATATTTCTTTCATCATTTTCCGGAGCTCCACCAAAAATCCTCAACATTTTTTGCCACACCAAACCTAGTCCCAATTCAAGACCATTTGAATTATATTCAAATGAGTTTGATTTTAAATCTTTCAATCATGGCCTTTCTATTTTTCTTGGATCGAGCATATTTTGCGAGTCCGGGAAAATTACCCCCATGCGTAAATGCTATCCCAGACACTTCCTTTCCTCTTCTTTTCCTCTTTGGTTTTTCCTGTTTTGGAAAATATTAAAGAGAGAGGGAGAAGAGAGCCCAGCTAGACCAGGCCAGCCCATCTAAGCTGGCCCATGGCCCAGCCGGCCCTACCTATCTAACCCTAGCCTCCCCTCCGCTCGATCTCCCTTTCTCCCTCGTCCTCCCTCCAGCGCCGCTTCGCCCGAACCCCCTGCCCGATCCCCTCGATCCCCCTCTCGCGATCCTCTCGATCCCCATCTCCCTCTCGCCTCTCATGGCGCCCGCACCAGCCGGCCCCTTCCTCTCCTCCTCCATGGCGCCCCCCCTTCTCGAGCGCCCCGGCGCCAGGCCCCCATCTCCCTCACCTGCGGCCTCCTCCTCGCCCTTCCCTCTCCCACGCGCTGCCATGTCCCGCGCGCCGCCGTCCTGGCGAGCTCGCCGTCCGCCTCGCGACCCTGACGCCGCCGCCGGCCTCTGCTTCTCCTCTCCTCCGCGACGCTCCCGCCGGAGCCCCGCAGGCCCGCGCCGTCGCCTCCTCCTCATCGAGCCAGGGAGTGGAGCTCCCTGCGCCCGGTCCCCTCGCCGGCTTGTCGCCTCCTGCCTCTGCCGCCAGGCCCGGCCGCCGTCTTCGGCTCCTGAGCGCCTCCATCCGCCGTCGCCCTGCAGCCTTCCCTCCTCCGCGTCGTCGCCTCCCCATGGCGCCGCGCCCGGATGCTCCTCCTGCCGCGTCCGCAGCCTGCCTCCTCTCGGCGCCCCCTCAAGTCCGCCCGCCATGGGCGCCGCCCTCCAAGTCCAGCGGCCGCTGCCCTCCACGGAGCCCAAGTCGCGCCGCCGAGACGCCAAGTACCAGTTCAACGAGGAGCACCAAGTTTTGCCTCTGTACACTCATCAGGGTTGACCGTGGACTTGTGCTGGTGTTACTTGGATTCGTCAAGGAGGCCAAGACCGAGGTTTTTCGGTGTTGCTTTGTTTTGGGGCGCCAAGTACCACTATGACCGATGCCCGAGGACACCGAGTACGACTACACCCGGTGATGCGAAGGACCACTACCGTCGACCTCGTGGATGTCAAGTTCGTCTACAAAGCGGTAACGACTACACCCGGTGATGTGACAAGTACCCCTTCGGATGCGCCTAGTTCGACTCGTGGACCACCAAGTTCCTCTACCGTCGACCGAACATCTCACGAAAACGAGTACCACTACCGTCGACCCTCGAAGACCCGTGGACCCGAACATCCACGGGACATGAACAACTACTTCCACTATGATATGTACCTCTACCGTCGCCACGTGAACAACGACTTCCCCTACGCCGAGTACGACTACTTCCCTCGGCGATCATCGCGAGAACGTCTACTTCCCTCTACGAAACGCTTTCCGCCCCGAACGCACGCTTCGAAGGTATAACCACCGAGATGACCGACCGTGATCGAATCATCCTTGCGATGCCCCTCTTTTGCCATGCCACCGTTCCGTGGGAACCTAGTAATCGGGATCACCCCACCATCTTGCTCAACTCGCTCACGCCCACTTCTTTTTCACCGGTATCTCCGTGAGCTACCGGAACCGAAATGTTGCCGTGGCACCATTTTCGGATTCGTTGCCGTGGCACCCCTTTTCTTCCACCACGGTGACACAATGCTTCATCATGCTCATGTTAACGTTTTCATAAAATTGCATAAAAACTTGCACATGTCATCCGCATCATGATAACAACATTTAAATGTTTATAACTGTTGTTTGCATTAATTTGCTTAAATGCCATGCTAAAATGATTTATTTCATAACTTAATAACCGTAGCTCCATTTTAAATAAACTACATATGTAAATGGGGTAGAAAAATGCCTAGTTTAACATGGCGTACTTATTTTGCATGTTTAACAACTCTAAAATTGTGTTTAGGGCAGAACAGTACCTAATCCATAAATATGCATATGAGGATTTTTCCGGAATTGTTGTTCGTTGTTTCCGGCCTCATTTAAACTTGCCTAGTTAGGTAGTTTTGTTGTGCTTCACCCTTGCCATGATAATCAACATTTAATATTGTTGAGTACCTAATCGGGAGAGAACTAAATAAGTGATGTGGTGTTTTGTCAATATGCAACCCGTTGCATATTGAGCTCCACTTAACTTGTAGTGTTGTTTGTGATATTGCCATGCATATTTAAACCGGACATGCATCATACTCGCTTGTGCATCATGCCATGTTTATGATTGTGTGTTTACTATGTTGTTTGCTTCTTTCTGGTTTGCTTCTCTCGTTAGCTTCGGTTTCGTTCCGGAGTTGTGAGGATTCGTTCGACTACGTCCGTTTGTCTTCTTCATGGACTCGTTCTTCTTCCTTGCGGGATTTCAGGCAAGATGACCATACCCTCGAAATCACTTCTATCTTTGCTTGCTAGTTGCTCGCTCTTTTGCTATGCCTATGCTACGATGCCTACCACTTGCTATATCATGCCACCCACATTGCCATGTCAAGCCCCTAACCATCCTTTCCTAGCAAACCGTTGATTGGCTATGTTGCCGCTTTGCTCAGCCCCTCTTATAGCGTTGTTAGTTGCAGGTGAAGATGAAGTTTGTTCCTTGTTGGAACATGGAGATGTTGTTCCTTGTTGGAACATGTTTACTTGTTGGGATATCACAATATATCTTATTTAATTAATGCATCTATATACTTGGTAAAGAGTGGAAGGCTCGGCCTTATGCCTGGTGTTTTGTTCCACTCTTGCCGCCCTAGTTTCCGTCATACCGGTGTTATGTTCCCGGATTTTGCGTTCCTTACGGTTGGGTGATTTATGGGACCCCTTGACAGTTCGCTTTGAATAAGACTCCTCCAGCAAGGCCCAACATTGGTTTTACCATTTGCCACCTTTTTTTTTCCCTTGGGTTCTGCAGACTCAAGGGTCATCTTTATTTTAAACCCCGGGCGGTGCTCCTCCGAGTGTTGGTCCAAACTAGAGCACCGTTGGGACCATTCCTTGGCAACTTGGATTACGTCGGTACCTGACGCTTAGCTTATCCGGTGTGCCACGAGAGCGAGATATGTGCAGCTCCTATCGGGATTTGTCGGCACAGCGGGTGGTCTTGCTGGTCTTGTTTTACCATTGTCGAGATGTCTTGTAGTCGGGATTCCGAGACTGATTGGGTCTTCCGGTAGAAGGAATATCCTTCGTTGACCGTGAGAGCTTATAATGGGCTAAGTTGGGACACCCTGCAGGGTATTATCTTTCAAAGCCGTGCCCATGTTACGAGGCAGATGGGAATTTGTTAATGTCCGGTTGTAGAAAACCCGAAGTTGATCTTAATTAAAATACACCAACCGCGTGTGTAACCGTGATGGTCTCTTCTCGGCGGAGTCCGGGAAGTGAACACGGTGTTGGAGTTATGTTTGGCGTAAGTAGTTTCAGGATCACTTCTTGATCATAGTTGTTCGACCGTGCCTTGCTTTCTCTTCTCGCTCTCTTTTGCGATTGTAGCCACCAGATATGCTAGTCGCTTGCTGCAGCTCCACCTCACTACCCTGTCCTACCTTTAAGCTTAAATAGTCTTGATCTCGCGGGTGTGAGATTGCTGAGTCCCCGTGACTCACAGATACTTCCAAAACCAGTTTGCAGGTGCCGATGAAACCATGCAGGTGACGCACCCGAGCTCAAGGAGGAGCTCGATGAAGATCTTGTTCATTGTGTTGTTTCGTTTCAGTCGATCAGTAGTGGAGCCCAGTTGGGACGATCGGGGATCTGTGTAGCATTTGGGGTAGTCTTCTTTTATTTTGGTTCCGTAGTCGGACCTTGATTGTATCTGTATGATGTAATGTTTTACTCATGTATTGTGTGAAGTGGCGATTGTAAGCCAACTATGTATCTCTTTTCCTTATGTATTACATGGGTTGTGTGAAGATTACCTCACTTGCGACATTGCTTTCAATGCGGTTATGCCTCTAAGTCGTGCTTCGACACGTGGGAGATATAGCTGCATCGAGGGCGTTACATAACTCATCACGGCAGTCATTCACGATAGGGAGGGAGCCCGGAGCCCCTCACGCACCGAGGGAGGAGCTTGCCATCGTCGCTCTGGAGGAAGGTTATGTAGAGCCCAAGCCCCGGGAACCCCTCCGACGCCGGCCCTTGTGAGTTGAGGTCGACACCGGCATGGGTAGCAGGGCCGCTTGCTGCCGACTGGGAACTTAATCTTTGGGCCTCTAGAAATAATGCAAGCCTGTAACAAAAATACCTAGAAAGGTGAACTGAATCTTTGGGCCTCTAGAAATAATGCAAGCCTGAAACTGAAATACCTAGAAAGGTGAACTGAATCGTTGGGCCTCTAGAAATAGTGCAAGCCTAAAAGTGAAATACCTAGAAAGGTGAACTGAATCTTTGGGCCTCTAGAAATAATGCAAGCCTGAAACTGAAATACCTAGAAAGGTGAACTAAATCTTTGGGCCTCTAGAAATAATGCAAGCCTGAAATTGGAATACCTAGAAAGGTGAACTGAATCTTCGGGCCTCTAGAAATAATGCAAGCCCGAAATTGAAATACCTAGAAATGTGACCTGAATCTTTGGGCTTCTAGAAAGATTTATTACCTCCTCAAGCAGCATCAAGCAATTCCATGCGTGCACCACAAATCCATACCAAGTTTGATCAGGATCTACTTTTCCAAATCAGAATTAGCGCTAGAGCAAGCAAGATCAATGATATGGCCGTGAGAAAGAGAAGGAACGAACAAACTCACCCCTCTCGCGACCTCCCTGGTAGATGCGCCGCCACCGTGCATGACAGAGGGAGAAAAACGACTGGTGAAGGGGAGCAGGGCAACCTTCAAGGTCGGAGGGAGGCGGCGGGAGAGGCGGAGGCCGGAAGGAGAGGCGGCGGAGGAGAGAGAGGCGGCGGCC
Organism: Aegilops longissima; assembly: GCA_021605205.1. Taxonomy (NCBI): domain Eukaryota; kingdom Viridiplantae; phylum Streptophyta; class Magnoliopsida; order Poales; family Poaceae; genus Aegilops; species Aegilops longissima. The sequence goes on from CM038682.1 coordinate 608,495,051, forward strand.
CTATGGGGAACAGAGAGGAGTCATGCGAGAGGGGGAGCGATCAGTGCGTGGCAGGGGAGATTTTTAGTTCTCTTCTAGTGGGCCGAGGATAACTAACCCAATTAGAACCTCTCCACGGGCTAGTTTTTTTAGCTGGGTTAGAGCAAACTAGCTCAAACTAACCCCTCTTGTTTCGATAATTTGAGGCTATTTCAACCCAAACTAGCTCTAACTCAGGGATCCAAACAAAGAGGAGTGTTACTGTACATGCTACAGTGTGGACCGTAGCACATTGTTTTTTATGGCCATATCACCACATTGTTTCTACTGCTGGTTCACTGGGCTACCGTAGTTTGCACTACTGGTTCACTGGGCTGCCGTGGTTCGCACTCCTCCGACCTGAGTAGTACTCCCTCCGTTACTAAATATAAGTCTTCGTAGATATTTCACTGTGGACCACATACGGATGTATATAGATGCATTTTATGTGTAGATTCACTCATTTTCTCCGTATGTGGTCCATAATGAAATCTCTCCAAAGACTTATATTTAGGAAACGAGAGGGAATAATATAATACTAGTATATACCGCATCATTCTTTGCTCCTTCTTACTAGTCCGACATGTGGGAGAGCCAGCATCCGGGTCGACGTGTCATGCACCAGATTAGAGCATGGAACGGAAGGCGGGCATCACCCCGGTCGGAGTGCCAGTAATTCATGACTATAGTGAGTGGTCATATCACAATTTTTTCCAGCAGTAACACGCCATCAAATTGCACAGCCCCACTCGCTAACCCTCCTCGCCTCTCTGTCAAACCGCCTACCCAAAAACTGCCGCGCGTACTGCCCGGGAAAAGCCCCGCCCTCAACTTTTATCTACGCGAAAATAGTTCGAGCTTGTTCGTCCTATATAAATACAGTACTTACTATATGTTTATTCACCCGTGGGGTTGATCAATGAATGGAGGGGCGGGGAGCACAAGTGAACAATACTGTAGTACTACTAGTAGTAAGTAGGAGTCGTCAAGATAGTCACCTTAAATAGAGTTTCTTTTCATTAATGCCACGTACACAAATTGAAATGCTTGTTGTGGAGAGAAAATGATAATCACTCCACTATATATGGGCCTTGAGGGCCTGAGCACTTGCTTTACTAGGGTTGCTCTCTTCATTCTCTCATCCTCTCCAGATATAAACAAGATAGCGGTAGCGACATTTTCTCTCTGATCACCGATGGTCACAGATCCGGCCGGATCCCTTCGGCCGGTGTGTGTAGAGGACTGAAAGGTGCATCGTTCACGTGGTCATCACCGCCGAGGGAGGAAACCCATAGCTGTCGGAGGGGCCCGATCCTCTGCCCGTGCCGTTCTCTCCGACATAGCGCCGTCTCGGGAGGTCCTCCGACCCTTCTTCCTCCCTGCCGTATTGTCCGCAGATCCGACCTGCCGCCGCAGACATCCCAGCGACCCTCAGGTATAAGTTCTTTGAAAGCGGCCTTGCTCTACTGCCCCAGCTCCCCACGTGTCTGCATGTGCATATTTTTCTACTCCCATCAGCTCTTCCGAAGCCACCTAAATTTTTAGTATTATTAGAGGTAAAGCTACTTCATGCATTCAAATTAGGGCTTTGTTCAAACAACAAAGAAAGGGGGAAAGTTGTAGCATGAATCTAGGACTTGATTCAAAGAGGAAATAATATGATGAAAGTAGTAGAGACCGGATACCCAACCAGTCTCTTGGTTGAAAAGGGAAATAATGGGAAAACGCAGTACAAACTGGATAAGGAACAGATCTATTATTGGTTGAAAAAAGGATAGAAAATGGCGGCTGGTGGACAAGTCAACAGAGTATGTCCAGGATTAGATTTGCTGCCATCACTTAGTAAAAGGTCTCCAGGATTAGATTTGCTGCCCTCACATAGTAAAAGATCTCAGGATTAGATTTGCTGCCCTCACATAGTAAAAGGTCTCAGGACTAGATTTGCTGCCCTCACATAGTAAAAGGTCTCCAGGATTAGATTTGCTGCCCTCACATAGTAAAAGGTCTCCGGGTTTAGATTTGCTACCCTCACATAGTACAAGGTCTCGAGGATTAGGTTTGCTGCCCTCACATAGCATGAACAAACTCGGCATCACCACTTTATGCCTCCTTGTAGCTACATTGTCTTGATCGTCCTTCGTCGCATGTCCTTATACCAACCTTTTCTGTTGTTAATGTAAGGCGCATGTAAAATGAAGAAATCATCTTTGTTACCTTAGGGACATGTCTAACCAATGTTATTGTTAATCTAATGCCTCCGGTGATAAGATGCAATTAAACTGTGTTACAAATGGCACTCTGTTGTTTTCCCGATATGATAAGTAAGTTGCTCCTTTACGCTCTTGAGTGTCTGGTGTCCCCACGGTCCCATGCCCTTAAACCAACTCTTTAGCTACTGTTGATTTACTATGTCTGGTAAACAAGCAATGCCACCATTAAAGTAATCCCATATTTGAGGAATCTCATTGTTGATCGTAATGCTTCTGGTAACATGAAGCATTCTTGACGCTTTTAAAATTTCTATTGTCCTTGCGTGATTGCCATGAACATAATTAAGATCCTTCTTTTCATTTTGTATATGTTTCGTATATTCTTATTGACCAGCAACTGTTTACTTTCTATCTTTTTGTGCAGATAGAGATATCCATTTCACCTTGTTGCTATTGTGACCTTTTGGTGAACTGCACAAAACACTTTTTTGGAATGAGTGTCTTGTGCAGTTCAACTAAAATTTCACATGGGCAACATCTCTCAATTTTGGTGGAACTGCACAAAATGGTGATTGGAGTTTCCAAAATCTCCGTCAAGTTCTCTTTGGTAATCTCGTGCAACATTTTATTAGCCTTTGCAAGATGGAGCCGTCCTTTGTCACCACAATGGCACTTTATTTTAGTGGAACTGTAAAAGGATAAGAAAATTATAGTTGCACCTTACATGAGCGGACAGCCAACCTTAATGTTCCTCAATTTGGTGCAACTACTAAAGAAGAACCTGCCGACTCACAAGAGCAAGTACTTCTTGCTAGCTGAATGATGCAATCTTTGCTTCATTCGGGTGAACTTCTGAAAAAGGCGCATGAATTGAATCATGGAACTCCAGGAAGACCTCATCCAAGTAGAGCTGGAGGTTGAGTTCAAGGAGGCCGCTATTAAAGCGAAATCATGCTCTCCTGTGCAAACATGTTGTGCAAATAGGAATACTCAACTACAGATGTTGTGACGGTCAAGAGCATTCGCCAAGTTCTTTGATTGTATGACATGGCTAGCCAAGATGGATTTAATCCCGATATTCACTTTATCAAAAGGCTCTAATGGGTTGGTTCTGAATCTTGCAAGCTGGGAATCAGTGAGATGTGTAGTCATCTTTGTTGTACTTATTATTTGAATCTTATTTGTTGGTTCTGAATCTTGCAAGCTGTGAATCAATGAGATGTGTAGGCATCTTTGTTGTACTTATTATTTGGATCTTATTTGTTGGTTCTGAATCTTGCAAGCTGGGAATCAATGAGATGTGTAGGCATCTTTGTTGTACTTATTATTTGGATCTTATTTGTTGGTTCTGAATCTTGCGAGCTGGGAAGCACGACATGATGATGCAGAGGACAACAACCATAACAAATAGTTCAAACTTGGTAGTATTATCTTTGTGAAAGTGCGACAAATGTGTTGATCGAGTGCGTCCTAAGAATAATAATTCTAATTGTTGTGCATGTTGATCCTGTGGCACTGATAGAATGAGCAAATGCATTGCTTGTTTTAAGTATAAATTTCTAGTAAAGCTAATTAAATTGAAGTAAAGTGACCACTAACTCCTGTTATTACTGATTACCAATCTGAGACCCGCTCGTGAACCGGCGTGTGGCCGAGGTGCATCTTCTGCCGGGCGTGCAGCGGATGAGGGAAGGGTAGTAACTGTTGTCGCCTGTTGAGGGAGTCTGGACTAGGGGTGTCCGGATGGCCGGACTATGACCTTTGGCCGGACTCCTGGACTATGAAGATACAAGATTGAAGACTTCGTCCCGTTTCTGGATGGGACTTTCCTTGGCGTGGAAGGCAAGCTTAGCAATACGGATATGTAGATCTCCTCCCATTGTAACCGACTCTGTGTAACCCTAGCCCTCTCCGGTGTCTATATAAACCAGAGGGTTTTAGTCCGTAGGACGAACTACAATCATACCATAGGCTAGATTCTAGGGTTTAGCCTCTCTGATCTCGTGGTAGATCTACTCTTGTACTACCCATATCATTAATATTAATCAAGCAGGAGTAGGGTTTTACCTCCATCGAGAGGGCCGAACACAGGTAATAACATCGTGTCCCTTGTCTCCTGTTACCATCCGCCTAGGCGCACGATTCGGGACCCCCTACCGAGATCCGCCGGTTTGACACCGACATTGGTGCTTTCATTGAGAGTTCCTCTGTGTCATCACCTTTAGGCCCGATGGCTCCTCCGATCATCAACAACGATCCGGTCGGTGAGACTTTTCTCCCGGACAGATCTTCGATTCGGCAGCTTCGCCTTTGTGGGCCAATTAAGCAGCCATCTGGAGCAGATCGAAGCTTCGCCCTTGGCCATCAGGTCAGATTTGGAAGTTTGAACTACACGGCCGGCGTCGCGGAGACTTGATCTTGACGGGTTCGAGCCACAGCCAAGCGCGCGCCTTGTCTCGATGGGCATGATCTAGCTCTGCCGCCCGAGCGAGTGCCACGAGGCCGCACCGATGTCGCTCCGACCCTTAGCTCGGAGCCGATCGAGCGGGTGGGTGACACGCCTCGGCGGCTGGAATCTTCTGGCGATCGGCGAACACCATACCTGTCCTTTGCGGCTTCGTGGCTCCAAGGTGCGGACTCCTCTCCGGACTCGAACCTTCCGCATACCCCGCCAATCGAATCCGATTGGGCGCCGATCATGGAGTTCACCGCCGCGGACATCTTTCAGCACTCTCCTTTCGGCGACATTCTGAGTTCACTAAAGTCTCTCTCTTTATCAGGAGAGCCCTGGCCGAACTATGGTCAGGAAGGTTGGGATGCGGACGACGAAGAAATTCAAAGCCCACCCACCACCCACTTTGTAGCCAATGTCGATGATTTAACCGACATGCTCAACTTTGACTCCGAAGACATCGACGGTATGGACGACGATGTAGGAGACGAACAGGAACCAATGCCTACAGGGCACTGGAAGGCCACCTCGTCGTATGACAGATACATGGTGGACACCCCAAAAGAAGGAAACAACGATGGAACAACGGAGGATGACCCATCTGAGAAACAGCCTAAGCGCCGGCGTCAGCGGCGCCGCTCTAAATCCCGCCACAGCAAAAATGGCGATTCCGGCACGGAGACAATAACACCGGACGGTGCGAAAACAACCCCCTCGGCAGGATTCAGCACGGGAGGATGGAGAAGCCAGCCCTCATGAGAGAGCGGCGAGCAGAGAGGTAGAGGGCGATAATTACATGCCTTCCTCCGAAGGCGAGGCAAGACTTCGGCGGCGGCGAATTTGTCGTGCACGAGGATCACGTCAAACAAGAGCGTTTCAAGCGCGGGCTTATAGCCACGGCGAGCAGCCTCAAGAAAAAACAGCAACAGCTTAGAGATGACCTAGACTTGCGGCGAAAATGCGAACTCGAGCGCCCTTCAAAGCTACCCAAAAGCGCGGGTTGCTACCCGATTAGAGGAGGAAGCACCTAGACCTATATCACCAGCGCATGATGCGGCCGACCGGCCACCTCGTGGCCGCGACAGAGAGGCCTCTCGGCCCTCCACTCAAGCCGCACCTCGGCGTCGCTCAAAGAATACCAAGGCACGGGGAAATGTGCCAGACCTGCGAGATATATTGGAGGACAGGGCAAGGCAAACAAGATCGATCTATGGATCGGCGTGGGGCATACGACGCGTGGCGATAACCGTCATGCGGATTGATAAATCCGGCGGGCGATTTCTGATGAACAAAGCTCATTTGAGCTACGTCATGATATAGCCCAATAAAGAGGCGCCGCACACCCACTATGCTTCACAGATGAAGTAATGGATCATCAAATCCCCGAGGATTTCAAACCCGTAAACATCGAATCATACGATGGCACAACAGACCCTGCGGTATGGATCGAGGACTACCTCCTTCATATCCACATGGCCCGCGGTGATGATCTACACGCCATCAAATACCTCCCACTAAAGCTTAAAGGACCAGCTCGGCATTGGCTTAACAGCTTGCCAGCAGAGTCAATTGGCTGTTGGGAGGACCTGGAAGCCGCATTCCTCGACAATTTCCAGGGCACTTATGTGCGACCACCAGACGCCGATGACCTAAGCCACATAATTCAGCAGCGGAGGAATCGGCGGACAATTCGGACACGGTTCCTAACGAAGAAAAATCAAATAGTCGACTGTCCGGATGCAGAGGCCCTTGCAGCCTTCAAGCATAACATCCGTGACGAGTGGCTCGCCGGCACCTAGGACAGGAAAAGCCGAAATCCATGGCAGCCCTCACCACACTCATGACCCGCTTTTGCGCGGGAGAAGACAGCTGGCTAGCTCGTAGTAATAACATGACCAAGATCCCTGGTAATTCGGATACCAAGGACAGGATTGGCAGGTCGCGTCGCAACAAGCAAAAGTGCGCGCGTGCGGCGACAATGCTGATGATCGGCGATTAATGTCGATTCAGAGGCTCTAAACCGGTCAGCGGAAAAAGCCATTCAAAAGAAATACTCGGGCCCGTCCAATTTGGACCGAATACTCGATCGCTCGTGCGGATACACGGCACCCGAAAAACCAGCCAACCACACCAACAGGGATTGTTGGGTGTCCAAGCAAGCAGAGCAAGTTAAGCGCCGAAAACAATGACAAGGGGCTGCATAGCGATGGCGAGGAGGAGCCCGGCCGCCGAACAATAGGAGGCGAAGGTTTCCCCCACAAGTGCGGACGGTGAACATGATATCGCAACCCACATCCCCAAAAGGGCAGGCGTGCACTCGAGGGATGTATATGCGTTGGAGCCATCGCCCCAAAGTTCAACCCATGGTCCTCCTGCCCGATCACTTTCGATCGAAGGACCACCCACTAGCATCCGCCATGGCGGATTCGCGCGTGGTTCTAGACCCAATCATTGACGGATTTCACCTCACTAGAGTCCTTATGGACGGCAGCAGCAGCCTGAACCTGCTTTATCGAGGATACTGATGTGAAAAATGGGCATAGATCCCTCAAAGTTAAACCCACAAAGATGACCTTTAAAGGCGTCATACCAGGTGTAAAGGCCAAGCTATGCAGGCTCAATTACACTTGAGGTGGTCTTGGATCCCGGATAATTTCTGAAGCGAGGAGTTAATCTTGACATAGTCCCGTTCGAAGTGGCTATCATGCCTTTGCTCGAGACGAACCGCATTTGCAAAGTTCAATGCGGTGCCGCACCACGCATACCTCAAGCTGCCAGGCCCTCGAGTCATTACGGTCAGCGGAAACACGAGCGCTCTCTCCGAGCGGAGGAGCATCTGGCGACCCTCGTGGCGGAAGTACAAAGCAGCCTCTCAAGGCAATTCTCTGTCCGGCCATTAAGCGACCGGACACCGTCAAGCGCGCCGGAGTAACCTACAACAAGACCGTCGCGCGTTCTAAGCATCGCGTAGCAATGCGGCTAACCCCAGCCCTCGCGGCTGCGAAACCAGTACTACGTACATAACTACGCTCTGGAAATACCATGGGCATAGGGAGAGGGCACGACCACGGCATGCCCAAAATGCGGCTCAACCGCACCGGGGCTCTGATTTTTAATTCCTTTTTCTTACTTTCAGGACTCCACTTTCCAGAAGGCCTGTCCGTGAGGTAATCGTCGAACACACGATGCAACAGCCGGGGAGGCGAAAGCTTCGTCAGTGTCGGTGGTCTCTATAACGAGCGGTATACTAGTTTCACATATCATCCCGTAGCTTCGCCCACGGAGGACATGTTAAATAGTCCCCTCTCTTGCTTATCGCACTATTTGTATCGTTCTGCTTTTACCGCAGACTTTTCGAATAAACAATACATAGCTTTTGTCTATTATTGCATTCCTTTTCTTATAAAAATATGTTCAGTTATGCCATCATGCAACCGTACACTTTGGTACGACCAATACACCAGGGGCTTGCGTACCCCAGAATATGGTGTGAGAAGTCCAAACACTCTCATGAGTGCGGCACCCCAAACTTATAGCATTATATGCATCGTGTAACTCCCCGGATTCGATGCGCCAGGTGTTTGCCAGTTTTTCGCCGTCGTTGCCATGTCATTTGCTTGCGTGTTGCATTTTGCCATGTCATCATCTGCATTTCATATCATGTCAACATGTGCATCGCATTTGCATACGTGTTCGTCTCATGCATCCGAGCATTTTCCCCGTTGTCCGTTTTCCAATCCGGCACACCTATGTCTCCCGGCGCCCCCTTTTACCTCTTTTCGTGTGCGGGTGTTAAACGTTCTCGGAATGGACCAAGGTTTGTCAAGCGGCCTTGGTATACCACCGGTAGACCGCCTGTCAAGTTTCGTGCCATTTGGAGGTCGTTTGGTACTCCAACGGTTAACCGGGTAACCGCAAAAGCCTCTTTCTCTTTGCAGCCCAACACCCCCTCAAAGTGGCCCAAAACCCATCTAACTCCCCTCCATGCTCTCGGTCGTTCGATCACGATCATGTGGGCGAAAACCGCTCCTCATTTGGACTCTCCTAGCTCCCTCTACCTATAAAACTAGACCTCCCCCGAAATTTTCGGGTCATTCTACCCCAAACCCTAGATTTTTCCCCTCCTTGGCCGGACATATCCGTCCCTGGCTGGGCGGCGTCGCGCCCGGCGCGCCAGCGAATCCCAGCGCCGCGTGGCACCCGGCCACCGCGTGCGCCGCCCGCGCCCGCCGAGCCGCGGATCGGCCCCGGCCCCGTTCGTGCCGCCGCCCGCTCATGGCCGCGCCCCGCGCCGCCCGACCGCCCGGCGCGCGCGCCGCCTGACGCCGGACCGCGCCCGCCGCGGCTCCTTCCTGACCCGCCCTGTCGCCGGCGGACCCGCCGTCCCGCCCTCGCTCGCCCCGCCGCCGGTGTCGCCCCTTGCGGCGCCGCCTTCGCCCAGCCGCCCGGCCGCCCCGCCGCCGGTCTTCCCCGTCCCCGTCCGCTCCGGCGAGGTCCGGCCGACCTCGGGAGTCGCGCCCAAACCCTAGATCCAAAACGGAGGTTGATTTTTTCCCCCTCCTTTTTCTCTAAGTCCCTGAGGTTTGATCATATGTTGCCCTGTTCATCGCATCATAACTCTGTGCATGTAGCTCCGTTTCGTGCGTGTAAAATGTCAAATTGTGTGCCTCGATGAGTACATCATTACTTTACATTGCATCATGTTCATTTGAGTCCATCTTGATGTCGGAATCATCGTTGCAAGAATGCTATATGATGTTAATCTGCTGGAACTGTTATAACTTGGTGATTTGTCATTTTTGCCATGATTGATGTGTGCCTCCTATGAGGTTGATGTCTACATGAGTTTTGATCTATGTCATGCCATATTTACAGTGGTGCCATCCATATATTTTTGTGATTCCTGTAGTGAGTGCATCAAGCTTGTTAAGTAGGGTACTTGCTGTGACTGTTTTGCTTGTCTGAATCTGCTATATCGTGATGCTATGTAAACCTGCTTCTACAAGTCATTCTATGCATAATATAGAGATGTTCACTAAGGATGTTTTGTTCTACATATCATGCTTTATCCATCCATGCCCCTGTTTGCAATTATGGAGTAGTCTAGCTTGAGTCAATCGAGCTCTACTTTTGCTATTAAATGTTTCCTGGCAGATTGTTTACATGTTATTCAATTTTGCCAAGGTTGTTGTTAGTGATCCATGCACCCTATGAACTTGCTCTTGCCATGCTTAGCTTCATAAACATGACTTATTACTGTTGGTTGCCTTGCCATGCCATTTATTGCTCTGTGGTGAGTGGTTCAAGCTCACCAACATGCCTACTTATTGTTGTTCCTGCCATGTATGAATCTGTAATATAACTTGCCATGTTTACATGGGTGCCACCATATCTTCTGATCCTTTTTGGCTCATGGTCACTAAAGGACTTTTGTTCTATGCGTTTAGTAGTATCATGCCATGCCTTTGTTTTCCATTATAAGTTCCTGTAGCATGCTGTTTGATAGCTCTAAACATTGCAGCCTGATGTTATTTCCTGATAAGTCTGAAACTGTTATTATTTGCAATCTTTCCATGTCAGTTTGAGCATGTTCTAGTGATTTCTGGAGATAGCTCAGTGTTCATGTTTTGTCATGCTTTACCTGTACATCATGCCCATGCCTTTTGTTTTCACGTTGAGATGTTGTAGCATATTGTTTTGATGCTTGCAATATGCCTACTTGCTGTTATTGACAGATTGTTGTTATGACTTGTTTCATGTGTATGTGTTGAACCGTTGCTCCGTGTTGAGTGTGCTTTATATGAAACTTGCTTAGAATTGCATGTGGCTTCATATTATCATGTTGCATCCTTGTTTTGAGGTGTTTGCTTGATGTTTGTATGCATTTTGCATCAATGCCATGTTTAACTTGTTTTGCTCATATCTTCTAGGCCGTAGCTCCGAATCTAATGAACTTTATATGTAACTTGACTAGAATTTCGTGTAGATCATCATGGTGCATCTTAACTTGCTGTTTAACAACTTGAACATAAGGTTTATTCAGATCTGGACCAATTTCGAAATTTGCACATGAGGACTTACCGGAATTGTTATATGTTGTTCCCGGCCTCATTTAAACTTGCCTTGATGTGTTGCTCTTGTTTGCATCATCCCTTGCCATGATAGCTTCATGTAGCCTTGTCATGCATCATGCTTGTTGTGCATCATGTCTTGTTCATGTGTGGAGTGTTTACTTTGTTGTGTGCTTCTTCTTGTTAGTTCCTGTTTCGTTGCGATCGTGAGGATTCGTTCGTCTATGCTTGGTTCGGCTTCATCTGTTCGTCTTCTTCATGGACTCGTTCTTCTTCCTAGCGGGATTTCAGGCAAGATGACCGCTACCCTGGATCTCACTACTATCATTGCTATGCTAGTTGCTTCGTTCTATCGCTATGCTGTGTTACCTATTACCTATTTATCAAGCCATCCCATATTGCCATGTCACCGCTTTGACACCTTTCCTATGAAAACCATTGTTTGGCTATGTTACCGCTTTTGCTCAGCCCCTCTTATAGCGTTGCTAGTTGCAGGTGAAGTTGAAGATTGCTCCATGGTGGACAGGATTTTGGTTGGGATATCACAATATCTCTTATATTATTAATGCATCTATATACTTGGTAAAGGGTGGAAGGCTCGGCCTTATGCCTGGTGTTTTGTTCCACTCTTGCCGCCCTAGTTTCCGTCATATCGGTATTATGTTCCCGGATTTTGCGTCCCTAACGCGGTCGGGTGATTTATGGGACCCCCTTGACAGTTCACTTTGAATAAGACTCCTCCAGCAAGGCCCAACATTGGTTTTACCATTTGCCTCACCACCACCTACATTTCCCTTGGGAGTAATTAACCCAAGGGTCATCTTTATTCAGCCCCCCGGGCCAATGCTTGTCTAAGTGTTGGTCCAATCTAGATCCCTTTGCAGCGCCACCTCGGGGAAACTTGAGGGCTGGTTCTAGTTGTACGGACTGCTCATCCGGTCGTGGCCTGAGATGAGATACGCGCGGCTACTATCAGGGTGTCGGCACGCCGGGAGGTCTTGCTGGTCTTGTTTTATTGCTGTTGAAATGTCTTGTAGCGGGATTCCGAGACTGATCGGGTCTTAGGGAGAAGAATATCCTTCGTTGATCGCGAGAGCTTATCATTGGCTAAGTTGGGACACCCCTGCAGGGTTTGAACTTTCGAGAGCCGTGCCCGCGGTTATGTGGCAGATGGGAATTTGTTAATATCCGGTTGTAGTAAACTTGAAGCAAACTCTTCTAAAATACACCAACCGTGTGCGTAACCGTGAGTGTCTCTTTTCGGGGTTGATCGAGAGGATAACACGGTTTCTGGGTTATGTCTGACGTAAGTAGGAGTTCAGGATCACTTCTTGATCATTACTAGTTGACGACCGTTCATTTGTTTCTCTTCTCGCTCTCATTTGCGTATGTTAGCCACCATACATGCTTAGTCGCAGCTGCAACCTCACCACTTTACCCCTTCCTTACCCATTAAGCTTTCCTAGTCTTGATACCCATGGTAATGGAATTGCTGAGTCCTCGTGTGTAACGCCCCGAGACCGACGCTCCAGAAGACTTCCATATATTCTGGGTTTCGCCGTGTGTTTCATTTGTGCCTGCCCTTTTATTTTTGCATTGCATCATGTCATCATGCCATCATGTCATTAATCTCTGCATCTCAACTCAACTAATAAATTGCATGGGTCTTTGATCCATTTAAATCGAGGGAATTCACTTGTGATTTCTCTTTATAACATATTAAAGCCTCTCAATATTATTAGGGAGCTATAATAAAATTATTCCATTTATTTGGAAATCACCATAACACACTTGCAAATAAATTCCAATGCCTTTGTTATCTTAATTCTTGGTCTCCAACATTGCCCATAATTTCTTTTATCATATTCCGGAGCTCCACCAAAAATCCGAACATTTTTGGACCTTCCCAAACCCTCACTTCCATTCAAATCATTTGAATTTAAATTCAAATAAGTTTGAATTTAAATCTTTCAATCATGGTCTTCCTATTTTTCTTGGATCAAACTCATTTTGTGAGTCCGGAAAATTATCCTGCGCTTTTCTTCCCTAACCCTCTTTCTTTTCTTTCTTAATCTCTGTTTTTCTCTTTTCTTTTAGTAGTGAGAGAGCCCAGCCTAGCAGCCTTGCAGCCAGCCGAGCCTCTGGCCACTTCTTTCTCCACCTGGGCCGACCCAACCAGCCTCCTAGGCCCAGCCGCGCCCCAGCTCTAACCCTACCCGATCCCCTTGATCCATCTCCTCCTCGTCGTTCCCAACGCTCTCTCCCGATCCCCATCTCTCCCTCTCGATTCCCTCCAGCGCCGCCAGCGCCCGACCCCCTCTCCCTCTCCTCGCGCCCTACCCCCATCTCCCTCCGCGCGTCGCCGCCGCCACGCACACCCGCATCGCCAGGGAGAGCCCGCTCCTCCCGATCCCCTCATCGCCTCCACCGCGCCCGAACCGTCCTCTCGCTCGTCGCCCCGCCTCCAGGGTCCTCCCCTGCCGCCACCTTGGTCCCTGCCGGAGCTCCTTGTCGCATCTTTGTCGCGCCGCCCTGTGGCTTCGCCTCCCGCAATCCTGCGATGTCGCCTCGCCCTTGTCCCCCGTCGTCGTTCGAAGCTGCGACCGTCCCCGTGCACTGGCGCCATGGCCAGCACCACTGCCTCCCCTTGCTCCGAAGCCCGCCGTCCACCTTCCCCATGGCTGAGATCCACTCCGACGCCCCCTGTCTCACGTTTCCCTCCTCCGCCATCGTCGTCTTCGGTAGGAGCAGGAGCCCCCATGTCTGCCCCAAGCTCCTCAGCAGGCCCGCATCGTCGCCTCCTCTGCTTCGACCGAGGAGGACGAGCAGCGTTGCTGCCTGCTTGATCCGCCTGCACGCGAGCCCACGTTGACTTCCCCTGCTCCACCACCATCAGCGCCCGGTAGCACCTCCTCTGTCCGTGACTTGTGATGCTACCCCTTTTGTCGTTGCCGAGGCCACTGAATCCAGGGACACAAGACCGCCTCGGTGGATTCCATTTGACAAGTTCCTCTCGGCGACCCTGAACATCTACGTGGATTCGTCAAGTAGCACGACGACCATCGCTTGCCAGGTTCGACTACACCCGGTGATGCGACAAGTACCCCGACAACGTGTACATCTACACCGCCAAGACCGGACCGACAAGTACCCCGACGTCGTGTGTACCACTACCGTCGACCTGAACATCTACGAAAACGTGTACAACTACCGTCACCGTGTACAACTACTTCCACTACCGTCGCACCGAAGATGCTGGATTCGTCAAGTGCCTCTTCGAAACGAACATGAACGACTACTTCCCTCGACGATTTTGAACCGCCCCGAAAATGCATTCTTCAAAGGTATAACCCCGAGACGATCAACCGTGGACCGAATGCATGTGTTGTATGAGATGCTCGTGTTTGCACCGTGCCCGTTTGCTTCATGCACGTTCCTCCTCGTTTGCCATGCCGACGACCCGTGGGAACCAGGTAACCGGGATCACCCCACCATCTTTTGCATGTTCCGCACGTCCACACTTCCTTTTGCACCGGTATCTCTGTGATCTACGGAACCGGTATGTTGCCGTGGCATCATTTTCGGATTCGTCGCCGTGGCACCCTTTTCCTTCTGCCATAGCGACAAATGCCTCGTATCATGCTCATGTTAACATTTTCATAAAAATTGCTTAAAACTTGCACATGTCATCCGCATCATGATAACAACATTTAAATGTTTATATTTGTTGTTTCCATTAATTTGCTAAATGCATATGGGGATTTGCCGGATTTGTTGTTTGTTATATCCGGCCCCATTTAAATTGTTTTGATGGTATAGTTTTGTTATGCTTCACCTCTTGCCATGTTAACCAACATTTAATATTGTTGTGTTCCTAATCGGGAGTGAACTAAATAATTGATGTGGTGTTTCGTCAATATGCAACTCGTTGCATATTGGGCTCCATTTAACTTGTAGTTTTGTTTGTGCATATTGCCATGCCATGCTATTTAAACCGGACATGCATCATACTTGGTTGTGCATCATGCCATGTTTGTGCTTGTTGGTTTACCATGTTGTTTGCTTCTTTCCGGGTTGCTTCTCTCGTTAGCTTCGGTTTCCTTCCGGAGTTGTGAGGATTCGTTCGACTTCGTCCGTTTGTCTTCTTCATGGACTCGTTCTTCTTCCTTGCGGGATTTCAGGCAAGATGATCATACCCTCGAAATCACTTCTATCTTTGCTTGCTAGATGCTCGCTCTTTTGCTATGCCTATGCTACGATGCCTACCACTTGCTATATCATGCCACCCATATTGCCATGTCAAGCCTCTAACCATCCTTTCCTAGCAAACCGTTGTTTGGCTATGTTACCGCTTTGCTCAGCCCCTCTTATAGCGTTGTTAGTTGCAGATGAAGATGAAGTTTGTTCCTTGTTGGAACATGGAGATGTTGTTCCTTGTTGGAACATGTTTACTTGTTGGGATATCACAATATATCTTATTCAATTAATGCATCTATATACTTGGTAAAGGGTGGAAGACTCGGCCTTTATGCCTGGTGTTTTGTTCCACTCTTGCCGCCCTAGTTTCCGTCATATCGGTATTATGTTCCTGGATTTTGCGTCCCTAACGTGGTTGGGTGATTTATGGGACCCCCTTGACAGTTCTCTTTGAATAAGACTCCTCCAGCAAGGCCCAACCTTGGTTTTACCATTTGACTACCTACCACATATACCCCTTCCCTTGGGTTCTGCAGACTCAAGGGTCATCTTTATTTAGCCCCCGGGCGGTGCTCCTTGAGTGTTGGTGCGAAGCGGCAGACTGCAGAGGCCACCTGCAGGGCAACTCGAGGGCTGGTTTTACTCGTAGGCTGACCTATCCGGTGTGCCCCGAGAGCGAGATATGTGCAGCTCCTATCGGGATTTGTCGGCATATCGGGCGGCTTTGCTGGTCTTGTTTTATTCTGTCGAAATGTCTTGTGGCAGGATTCGAGACTGATCGGGTCTTCCGGGAGAAGAATATCCTTCGTTGATCGCGAGAGCTTATCATGGGCTAAGTTGGGACACCCTGCAGGGTATTATCTTTGAAAGCCGTGCCCGCGGCTATGAGGCAGATGGGAATTTGTTAATGTCGGTTGTAGAAAACCGAAGTTGATCTTAATTAAAATACACCAACGGCGTGTGTAACCGTGATGGTCTCTTCTCGTGAGTCCGGAAGTGAACACGATGTTGGAGTTATGCTTGACGTAGGTTGTTCTAGGATCACTTCTTGATCATAGTTGTTCGACCGTGCTTTTGCCTTCTCTTCTCGCTCTCATGTTGCGTATGTTAGACACCAGATATGCTAGTCGCTTGCTGCAGCTCCACCTCACTACCTTCTCCTACCCATAAGCTTAAATAGTCTTGATCTCGCGGGTGTGAGATTGCTGAGTCCCGTGACTCACAGATACTTCAAATCCAGTTTGCGGTGCCGATGAAACCGTGCGGTGGCGCACCGAGCTCAAGGAGGAGCTCGTTGAAGATCTTGTTCATTGTGTTGTTTCGTTTGATTGATCAGTAGTGGAGCCAGTTGGGACGATCGGGGATCTGTGTAGCATTTGGGGTAGTCTTCTTTTATTTTGGTTCCGTAGTCGGACCTTGATTGTATCTGTATGATGTAATGCTTTACTCATGTATTGTGTGAAGTGGCGATTGTAAGCCAACTATGTATCTCTTTCCCTTATGTATTACATGGGTTGTGTGAAGATTACCTCACTTGCGACATTGCTTTCAATGCGGTTATGCCTCTAAGTCGTGCTTCGACACGTGGGAGATATAGCCGCATCGAGGGCGTTACAAGTTGGTAATCAGAGCCATCCCCGACTTAGGAGCCCCCTGCTTGATTGTTTGTTGGCGTTGTTGAGTCTAGAACAAAAATGTTTTGAGTCTTAGGATTTTATATATCGGAGAGTAGGATTCTTTTTACTCCTCAGTCCCTTCGTCGCTCTGGTGAGGTCTCCTGACGTAGATGTTTTGACTCTCCTTTCCTCAAATTTCACTAAAAAAAATTTAGGATCACGCGGGTATCTTGGAATCGTTCCGATGGTTTTGTGATGAGAACATTGTTCTTGGTGCCTCCTGTCATTTAGGGGTTGTGGCTGTGTCCTGGGGAGTTGAGCTCCGAGGTGTTGTCGTCACAATTTTATCGTTGCAGATTCGGAATACGAGCTTTGCCGACATCGAAAATCTCTTTTATGCAGTTGTTGGTGAGATAACCTCGATAACCCGATCTTGGGCGAGCTCGAGATATTGCCATAACTTCATATAACGGATGCTTTTGAAGGTCGAGGTAAGCGATTTCGGAGTTTTCTTGGTTATGTGTTGACGGATGGATACAATTGGATCTAGGTATTGTTAGTTTGGGTGAGATATATTGTGTCCCCTGTATCCCCAACACCAGATTGCATAACCAGAAAGTTTCGGGAGTTTATAAGTGGGAATTCAAGTATCTCGTAGGATATCTTTCCAACACACACATGATACGATATGGGATCTATCATATGTTTGTTTCCGGCTTATTCTGCAAGCCAAATCCTTTGTTTTTGTTCCGTTTTGTGGTATTCAAGTTGCTTCAATGCCAAGTGTTGATTCCATACCTTATTCTAAACGGTGTTCTCATATTGCTATGTGAATACTAATCCTTATTGATCATCGAGGTCGTCATGTTAATTCTTTTCTCAACGGGCGTGCTTCTCTTCAAGTGGATCCGATCATTCCAACATTCGCAAGATCAATTCTAAGCTTTTTCTCAACGGTGTTCATTTCATCCGACCCAAGTTGCCTTTGTTTTCCCACCCTCCCACCCCTTTTCCTTCAAGGACTCAGATTTCTTAATCAAGTATCCATTTTATTGAGGGAAGTTTCTTCATTCTTTTCCTTTAATGTTTTATCCGGTGATTTCTCATGAAGACGCTAAGGAAGTTTCAACCTTATCATTGTTCCATTCTAATTTTCTTCTCCGGTGGATTTAGTTCAAGATTTCGGTGTTGATCTTATCCCTTTTCCTCTTTTCACAATGTTTTCCCATATCGGTGCACCTCATAATCTTTCACTTCTTGTTATTCAATTGTTCTGGAGTGTTGAAGTTATCTCAGAAGATTCGTGTTTTTCATTCCTAATCCGTGCAAGATTTCTCGTAGTTGTTATCCCTTTTGAGCCATTTAATTCAACCGGTGCAATCTCTCTTTTCAAGCAATCGTTCAACGGTGTTTCTTTTGAGTGGGCCCTAACCAACAGGTCTTTTCCCAAGACCTTACCTGACTCTTCTATTTTTCCGGAGTTATTCTCGAATTCATTTCAAAGTTTGATGTAAGAATGAATTATCATCAGTCAAATGTCCTTCTCCAAGATCTTTCAAATTCTTTCATCGTTGGTTCAACCTTTCCAATTTTCATCCCGGAGTATCTCAACAATTCATGGTGGTGTTTCTCGTCGTCATTCTCGGATTTTGAAGACCGAAGAAGAGTTTCTCTTTAATCTTGCTCCATTCTCTTCAAGATTCATGGTTCTAGCTTCGTGCCATCCTCATAAGTGTTTCCGATTGTGAGAATTCTTTTCACCCATCCGGAGCAATTCAGGAGTCTTTTCAGTTTGATTCTTCTGAGCCCATCATCTCAGAATTATTCATTCTAGCTTTCAGCTCTCGTTCTCCAAATCTTACCGGTGCATCGTTCAAATATCCTCTAATCAGTTCATGATCTCTCCGTTCTCATGTATCTAAATTCTCTCAAGTATCTTCGTTCATTTATAATTCCTTACGGCGATTCGTTCTTTTTCTTCGTTCATTTTTAATTCTTACGGTGGTTCGTTCAAGAGTTATCTTCCTTCGTTATTATATAGATTCATTCATTCTTCCCAAATCCTACCGGCGGATAATTGAAGACCTTCCCAAGTTGGTGCTATATCTCTCTTCAATCCTTGCAAAAGAATAAGTAGTGTGCCAAATCCGTTGCTTGTCATCAATTTAATTGGTGAAGGATGAGCATAATGTAGTTCTTATTCTTGTTTCATTGAGTAAATTCAATTTCTTATTCCGGAGTTGTTCATGATATCATTTCTCGGTTCTAAGTTGTTCATCTTTTCTTTTCCCGGAGTTCCAAGCTCTCATCATCACGAAGATCCATCTAAATCATTGCAAGGCTTCACCTTGTGTTTTCAACTTCTCTTTCTTTATATCACCCTTTTGTTTACCAGAGTTCTTCATGGAGGCTCTACATGATGGTTCTTCAAGGATTCTTTTCATTCTTCAATTGTCCTTCAAGTTTTTCTCGAAGTTAAGATCCGCCAAGCTATACTCAAAATAAACATGGTGTTCAACACATGTTTTGTCTTGAGGAGATCAAGCATTCTTCATCTTGCATTCCAAAGTGCAATTCTTTCTATCATTATCTTTTGAGGTGGTGTTATGTCACTCTTGGCAATTTCCCTTCGTGTTTCTTGATTCACAAGTTTTCAGGAATGAGATATTTAAATCCATCATTCCTCTTCGTTCACGAGATCTTTTCAACCCAACAATTTATTCGTTGGTGTTATCTTGGTATAGATTTCACTTAAAGCCTTCCCTAAGGAATGTTGCTATTATGGTGCTTATCAATGATCCAAGTTTTCCTCCTATCCTCTCAATGAAAGAAGCTTTCATCTTCTTGTTGATCTTAATCCAATCAACTGTTTCCGTTAGTGGCGGGTTGTCACCTCATAATTTTGAGATGTGTTCCATAAGCCCACAACAAGCTTGTTCCTTTCGTTGTTGATAATCCAACAACTCCGTTCTTGCATTTCTTGTAAGCGTGCTCTTTCAAGATCTTGTTTCCCTTCGTCCATTCCATTCCATTCTTTCATTTCTTCCGGAGGCATTGTGATGTTGCTCTCTTCGACCCATCATCTTGTTTTGTCAAGATCATGTTCTTCCCCTTGCTTCTCCGTTTAGCCGGAGTGTCATGTTTTCATTCGAGTTCTCTCATCTTATCAAGTTTTGCCTGCTTCCTCAACCGGAGAGCTGTCTGAAATCTTTCTTACCCCTTGTGCCATTTTTCAATAGTTCCGGAGGCAGTGTGTTGTTGATTTCACCAAGTATCATCCCATCTTCTCAAGTCCATATTATATCCCTTCCATTTACAACCGGAGTGTTGTCGTGATTGTTCTTTATCGTTCCTTGTACATCTTGTTTCAAGCGGAGTGCTCGCATGTACTTCTTGTCCATCGTAACCATTTTTGTTTGTCTTTCAACCTCTTGGTTCTCGTCGTATCCCATGTTCCTCTTTTCTAACAAAATGTTCACAATCTCGTTCATCTCCATTGTATTTTTTTCTTTCATTTTGTCAACCTCTCAAGGTTCGTTGGTTTCACTCTTTTGTCAAAGAAGCAACTTAGTTTTACCTCTTTCTTCTTCCGATTTTCTATCCGGTGACATCCTAGATCTCGGGACGAGATCCTCTTGTAGTGGTGGAGTGTTGTAACGCCCCGAGACCGACGCTCCAGAAGACTTCCATATATTCCGGGTTTCGCCGTGTGTTTCATTTGTGCCTGCCCTTTTATTTTAGCATTGCATCATGTCATCATGCCATCATGTCATTAATCTCTGCATCTCAACTCAACTAATAAATTGCATGGGTCTTTGATCCATTTAAATCGAGGGAATTCACTTATGATTTCTCTTTATAACATATTAAAGCCTCTCAATATTATTAGGGATCTATAATAAAATTATTCCATTTATTTGGAAATCACCATAACACACTTGCAAATAAATCCCAATGCCTTTGTTATCTTAATTCTTGGTCTCCAACATTGCCCATAATTTCTTTTATCATATTCCGGAGCTCCACCAAAAATCCGAACATTTTTGGACCTTCCCAAACCCTCACTTCCATTAAAATCATTTGAATTTAAATTCAAATGAGTTTGAATTTAAATCTTTCAATCATGGTCTTCCTATTTTTCTTGGATCAAACTCATTTTTGTGAGTTCGGGAAAATTATCCCCTTGCGCTTTTTCTTCCCCTAACCCCTCTTTCTTTTCTTTCTTAATCTCTGTTTTTTTCTCTTTTCTTTTAGTAGTGAGAGAGAGCCCAGCCTAGCAGCCTTGCAGCCCAGCCAGGCCTCTGGCCACTTCTTTCTCCACCTGGGCCGACCCAACCAGCCTCCTAGGCCCAGCCGCGCCCCAGCTCTAACCCTAGCCCGATCCCCTCGATCCATCTCCTCCTCGTCGTTCCCAGCGCTCTCTCCCGATCCCCATCTCTCCCTCTCGATTCCCTCCAGCGCCGCCAGCGCCCGACCCCCTCTCCCTCTCCTCGCGCCCTACCCCCATCTCCCTCCGCGCGTCACCGCCGCCACGCACACCTGCATCGCCGGGAGAGTCGCTCCTCCCGATCCTAAATCGCCTCCACTTGCTTGAACCCTCCTCTCGCTCGTCGCCCGCCTCAGGGTCCTCCCCGCCGCCTTGGTCCCTGCCGGAGCTCCTTGCCGCATCTCTGCCGCGCCGCCCTGTGGCTTCGCCTCCCGCAATCCTGCGACGTCGCCTCGCCCTTGTCCCCCGTCGCCGTTCGAAGCTGCGACCGTCCCCGTGCACTGGCGCCCTGGCCAGCACCACTGCCTTCCCTTGCTCCGAAGCCCGCCGTCCACCTTCCCCGTGGCTGAGATCCACTCCGACGCCCCCTGCCTCACGTTTCCCTCCTCCGCCGTCGTTGTCTTCGGTAGGAGCAGGAGCCCCCATGTCCGCCCCAAGCTCCTCAGCAGGCCCGCGCCATCGCCTCCTCTACTTTGACCGAGGAGGACGAGCAGCTTTGCTGCTTGCTCGATCCGCCTGCAGGCGAGCCCGCGTTGACTTCCCCTGCTCCACCACCATCAGCGCCCGGTAGCACCTCCTCTGTCCGTGACTTGTGATGCTACCCCTTTTGTCGTTGCCAAGGCCACTGAATCCAGGGACACAAGACCGCCTCGGTGGATTCCATTTGACAAGTTCCTCTCGGCGACCCTGAACATCTACGTGGATTCGTCAAGTAGCACGACGACCATCGCTTGCCAGGTTCGACTACACCTGGTGATGCGACAAGTACCCCGACAACGTGTACATCTACACCGCAAAGACCGGACCGACAAGTACCCCGACGTCGCGTGTACCACTACCGTCAACCTGAACATCTACGAAAACGTGTACAACTACCGTCACCGTGTACAACTACTTCCACTACCGTCGCCTCGAAGATGCTGGATTCGTCAAGTGCCTCTTCGAAACGAACATGAACAACTACTTCCCTCGATGATTTTGAACCGCCCCGAAAATGCATGCTTCAAAGGTATAACCCCGAGACGATCAACCGTGGACCGAATGCATGTGTTGTATGAGATGCTCGTGTTTGCACCGTGCCCGTTTGCTTCATGCACGTTCCTCCTCGTTTGCCATGCCGTCGACCCGTGGGAACCCGGTAACCGAGATCACCCCACCATCTTTTGCATGTTCCGCACGTCCACACTTCCTTTTGCACCGGTATCTCCGTGAGCTACGGAACCGATATGTTGTCGTGGCATCATTTTCGGATTCGTCGCCGTGGCACCCTTTTCCTTCTGCCATAGCGACAAATGCTTCGTATCATGCTCATGTTAATATTTTCATAAAAATTGCTTAAAACTTGCACATGTCATCCGCATCATGATAACAACATTTAAATGTTTATATTTGTTGTTTCCATTAATTTGCTAAATGCATATGGGGATTTACCGGATTTGTTGTTTGTTATATCCGGCCCCATTTAAATTGTTTTGATGGTATAGTTTTGTTATGCTTCACCTCTTGCCATGTTAACCAACATTTAATATCGTTGTGTTCCTAATCGGGAGTGAACTAAATAATTGATGTGGTGTTTCGTCAATATGCAACTCGTTGCATATTGGGCTCCATTTAACTTGTAGTTTTGTTTGTGCATATTGCCATGCCATGCTATTTAAACCGGACATGCATCATACTTGGTTGTGCATCATGCCATGTTTGTGCTTGTTGGTTTACCATGTTGTTTGCTTCTTTCCGGGTTGCTTCTCTCGTTAGCTTCGGTTTCCTTCCGGAGTTGTGAGGATTCGTTCGACTTCGTCCGTTTGTCTTCTTCATGGACTCGTTCTTCTTCCTTGCGGGATTTCAGGCAAGATGATCATACCCTCGAAATCACTTCTATCTTTGCTTGCTAGATGCTCGCTCTTTTGCTATGCCTATGCTACGATGCCTACCACTTGCTATATCATGCCACCCATATTGCCATGTCAAGCCTCTAACCATCCTTTCCTAGCAAACCGTTGTTTGGCTATGTTACCGCTTTGCTCAGCCCCTCTTATAGCGTTGTTAGTTGCAGGTGAAGATGAAGTTTGTTCCTTGTTGGAACATGGAGATGTTGTTCCTTGTTGGAACATGTTTACTTGTTGGGATATCACAATATATCATATTCAATTAATGCATCTATATACTTGGTAAAGGGTGGAAGACTCGGCCTTATGCCTGGTGTTTTATTCCACTCTTGCCGCCCTAGTTTTCGTCATATCGGTATTATGTTCCCGGATTTTGCGTCGCTAACGCGGTTGGGTGATTTATGGGACCCCCTTGACAGTTCGCTTTGAATAAGACTCCTCCAGCAAGGCCCAACCTTGGTTTTACCATTTGACTACCTACCACATACCCCTTCCTTGGGTTCTGCAGACTCAAGGGTCATCTTTATTTTAGCCCCGGGCGGTGCTCCTTTGAGTGTTGGTCCAAGCAGGTAGATCTGCGGGGCCGCCACGGGCAACTCGAGGCTGGTTTTACTCGTAGGCTGACCTATCCGGTGTGCCACGAGAGCGAGATATGTGCAGCTCCTATCGGGATTTGTCGGCACATCGGGCGGCTTTGCTGGTCTTGTTTTATTCTTTGTCGAAATGTCTTGTAGCGGGATTCCGTGACTGATCGGGTCTTCCGGGAGAAGGAATATCCTTCGTTGATCGCGAGAGCTTATCATGGGCTAAGTTGGGACACCCCTGCAGGGTATTATCTTTCGAAAGCCGTGCCCGTGGTTATGAGGCAGATGGGAATTTGTTAATGTCGGTTGTAGAAAACCGAAGTTGATCTTAATTAAAATACACCAACGCGTGTGTAACCGTGATGGTCTCTTCTCGTGAGTCCGGGAAGTGAACACGGTGTTGGAGTTATGCTTGACGTAGGTTGTTCTAGGATCACTTCTTGATCATAGTTGTTCGACCGTGCTTTTGCCTTCTCTTCTCGCTCTCATGTTGCGTATGTTAGACACCAGATATGCTAGTCGCTTGCTGCAGCTCCACCTCACTACCTTCTCCTACCCATAAGCTTAAATAGTCTAGATCTCGCGGGTGTGAGATTGCTGAGTCCCCGTGACTCACAGATACTTCCAAAACCAGTTTGCAGGTGCCGATGAAACCGTGCAGGTGACGCACCCGAGCTCAAGGAGGAGCTCGTTGAAGATCTTGTTCATTGTGTTGTTTCGTTTCAGTTGATCAGTAGTGGAGCCCAGTTGGGACGATCGGGGCTCTGTGTAGCATTTGGGGTAGTCTTCTTTTATTTTGGTTCCGTAGTCGGACCTTGATTGTATCTGTATGATGTAATGCTTTACTCATGTATTGTGTGAAGTGGCGACTGTAAGCCAACTATGTATCTCTTTCCCTTATGTATTACATGGGTTGTGTGAAGATTACCTCACTTGCGACATTGCTTTCAATGCGGTTATGCCTCTAAGTCGTGCTTCGATACGTGGGAGATATAGCCTCATCGAGGGCGTTACATCGTGGCTCACAGATTACTACACCACCAGTTGCAGGTACAGGTTTTGCGATGATCTTGACGCGAGAGCGATGTTTGCTTGTTTGGAGTTCTTCTTCTGCTTCTTCTTGATCGGGGATAGGTTCGAGTCGGCAGCCTGGGCTAGCGAGGTGGATGTCGTTTGAGCTTTGTTTATGTTTCATCCGTAGTCGGATGTTGATCTTGTATATGATGTTGATGTATTCTTGTGGCATTTGTGCCTTATGTATGTATCCCTATGCATTATGTAATGTTGATGTAATGATATCCACCTTGCAAGCGTCTTCAAGATGCGCTTCTATCCTTAGTGGGACCTTGAGTTCCTTTAGGATAGGGTCGCATCTTAGGCGTGTTCAAGTTAGTATCGAGCCTCGACAAACCCTAAGAGCCCCTTGATTGATCGTGTAGTTTGGCCGTTGTTGAGTCTAGAAGAAAACTGTTTTCGGAGTCTAGTTATATCGGAGAGTAGGAACTCTTTTTACTCCTCAGCCCCTTTGTCGCTCTGGTGAGGAATCTTGACGTAGGTGTTTTGAATTACTCCTCTTCCCCTTCAAATTTTTTCTTTAGGATCACGCAGTTGGTTTTCCGATTGTTGGTTCTCATCTCTTTTCATCCGGTGCATTTCTCATCAAGTTGACTCGAGCCTCTTCATCTTTGATTCAATCCTCAGTTGTTTTCTTTTCCCACCCACCCTCCCTGTTCTTCTTCTCGAAACCGGGGTCTGTAATTGAGTATCCATCCTACTCGTGCGAAGTCTTTGCTTCCTTTCCTTAATGATTTCAATCGGTGTTTTTCTCTTCAAGATATTCGTCGTTTCCCCTTCCAAGTTGCCTTTGTTTTTTTCCCGCCCTCCCACCCTTCTCTTCCCGGAGCTTGAGTCTGTAATGACCATCAATTTCATTCGTGTGGAGTCTTCCCTCAATTGTTTCAACCGGTGAATTCTCGTCTCGTTCGTCATTCTTCATCCTTTTTCTTTTTCCGGTGCACTCAATTCAAGTTTTTCGTTGTCGGTCGTATTCTTTCCCTCAGCTCAAGTGTTTTCCCCTTGCTCGTTCGCCTCTCGCCAGTTTATCCTTCCGGAGTGCTCAAGTCATCTCAGGAGATTTGTCGGTGTTCCAATTAATTCGAGGTTATCACCTCATTCGAATATTTCAATTGTTCCGGTGCATCATCTATCTGTTCAATAATCCTTTTCAACGGTGTTTTCTCTTCAGTGGGCCCTAACCCACAGGCCTTTTCCCAGGATCTTACCTGACTCTTCTAATTGCCCGGAGTTATTCTCAAATTCTTTTCGAAATTTGATGTAAGTATGAATTTCATCAGTCAGATGTTTTTCCAAGATCGGTTTCAAATCATTTTCATTGTTGACTCAACGTCTTTGTTTTTCATTCTCCCGGAGTATCTCAGTAATTTGGGTGGTGTTTCTCATCGTCGGTTCAAGATTGAAGAAGAGTTTTTCCTCTAAATTTTGTCCGTTCTCTCGAAGATTCGTGGTTCTAGCTTCATATCATCCTCTCGAATTATTCCATTTGTCAGTTATTCTTTTCTTAACCATCCGGAGTATGTCAGGAGTTGTTTTTCCATTTCTTTTCACCGGAGGCCATCGTTTCAGAAGAATTCTTCGTCCTCACATTTCAGCTACCGTTATCCAATTATCCCAGTGCTTCGTTCAAGTGTTCTTTATTCAGCTCATGACCTCTTTGTTCTTTTGCATCTAATTCCCCTCTAGCATTTGTTCTTCTAATTCTTCCCGGTGATTCAGTCTCTTTCATCAGTCATGTTCGAATTCTTATGGTGGTTCGTTCAAGATTCTTTTTCCTTGATTATCATGTTAATCCATTCGTTCTTTCAATTCTACCGGTGGTTCATGAAGACTTTCTCAAGTTTTGCGCCATATTTCCCTTAATCATTTTCAAGAAGAATAAATAGTATGTAAAATCCACTGCTTGTCAACAATTTAATTTGATGAAGGATAAGCATACAATAAATCTTATTCTTATTTCATCAAAGTGATTAATCCTTTTCTTCGGAGTTTGTTCCTGATGGATAAATTCTACTTCCAAGTGTTTTCATCTTTTCGTTTCCGGAGTTCAAATTTCCCTCGACCATCTCATCGGAACCTCCATCTAAATCATCGCAAGGCTCATCTTATTCTTCCATCCTTGAATTCTATGTCATCATCCTTTTGTTACCGGAGTTCTTCATGGTGGTTCTTCATGATTTAATTCATTTTTCA
Organism: Aegilops longissima; assembly: GCA_021605205.1. Lineage (NCBI taxonomy): Eukaryota > Viridiplantae > Streptophyta > Magnoliopsida > Poales > Poaceae > Aegilops > Aegilops longissima. The sequence continues at coordinate 608,521,838 of CM038682.1, forward strand.
AGAGTTCATCAAGTATCATTCCATCCTCTGAAGCTCGTGTTCTAGCCCTCCATGTTTCAGCCGGAGTGCTTCCTAAATCCTTTCAGTCTTCTCCGTTTCTTTTCTCATTCTAACCACTCCGGTTAGAACGAGCGGTTTCAGAGTCTATCTTGATTCCGTGAGCTTTGATTCTCGTCATTCTCGTTGTTCTTCTCTTCTTCTTGAGTGCTCTCGATTCTTTGCTTCTTCTCTTGAGTTCTCGTTTCACCTCATCCATTTTCCCTTCCGTCTCGGTCCTAAGATCTCGGGACGAGATCTCTTGTTAGTGGAGGAGTGTTGTAACGCCCCGGATTCGATGCGCCAGGTGTTTGCCAGTTTTTCGCCGTCGTTGCCATGTCATTTGCTTGCGTGTTGCATTTTTCCATATCATCATCTGCATTTCATATCATGTCAACATGTGCATCGCATTTGCATACGTGTTCGTCTCATGCATCCGAGCATTTCCCCTGTTATCTGTTTTCCAATCCGGCACTCCTATGTCTCCCGGCGCCCCCTTTTACCTCTTTTTGTGTGCAGGTGTTAAACGTTCTCGGAATGGACCGAGGTTTGTCAAGCGGCCTTGGTATACCACCGGTGAACCGCTGACAAGTTCGTGCCATTTGGAGGTCGTTAGTACTCAACAGTTAACGGGTAACCGCAAAAGCCTCTTTCTCTTTGCAGCCCAACACCCCTCAAAGTGGCCCAAAACCCATCTAACTCCCTCCATGCTCTCGGTCGTTCGATCACGATCGTGTGGTAACCGCTCCTCATTTGGACTCTCTAGCTCCCTCTACCTATAAAACTAGACATCCCCGAAATTTTGGTCATTCTACCAAACCCTAGATTTTTCCCCTCGCGCGCGCGGACATGTCCGTCCCTGGCGGACGACGTCCGCGCCGCGCGCGCCAGCGAATCCCAACGCGACGCGTGGCACCCGACCAACGAGTGCGCCGCCCGCCCGCCGAGCCTGCTGACCTGGCCCCCCGGCCCGATTCGCGCCGCCGCTCCGCGGCCCGCGCCCTCGCGCCGCCCGACCCGCCCGCGCGCTTGCGCCGCCGACCAGAGACGCGCCCGCCGCCGCCGTTCATCTCCGCCGCGGCGCCCTGCAGCCCGCCCGTCGCCGGCGGACCCGCCGTCCGCGCCCTCCGCTCCGGCCCGCCGCCCGGTGCCGCCGCCTGCCAGCGCCGCCCTTCGCCGGCCGCCCGGCCCTCGCCGCCCGCCGCGGTCTTCCCGTCCCGTCCGCTCCGGCGAGTCCGGCCGACCTCGGAGTCGCGCCCGAACCCTAGATCGAAAACGGAGGTTGATTTTCCCCCCCTCGTTTTTCTCTAAGTCCCTGAGGTTTCATCATATGTTGCCCTATTCATCGCATCATAACTCTGTGCATGTAGCTCCGTTTCGTGCGTGTAAAATGTCAAATTGTGCGCCTCGATGAGTACATCATTTATTTACATTGCATCATGTTCATTTGAGTCCATCTTGATGCCGGAATCATCGTTGCAAGAATGCTATATGATGTTAATCTGCTGGAACTGTTATAACTTGGTGATTTGTCATTTTTGCCATGATTGATGTGTGCCTCCTATGAGGTTGATGTCTACATGAGTTTTGATCTATGTCATGCCATCTTTACAGTGGTGCCATCCATATATTTTTGTGATTCCTGTAGTGAGTGCATCAAACTTGTTAAGTAGGGTACTTGTTGTGACTGTTTTGCTTGTCTGAATCTGCTATATCATGATGCTATGTAAACCTGCTTCTACAAGTTATTCTATGCATAATATGGAGATGTTCACTATGGATGTTTTTTTCTACATATCATGCTTTATCCATCCATGCCCCTGTTTGCAATTATGAAGTAGTCTAGTTTGAGTCAATCGAGCTCTACTTTTGCTATTAAATGTTTCCTGGCAGATTGTTTACATGTTATTCAATTTTGCCAAGGTTGTTGTTAGTGATCCATGCACCCTATGAACTTGCTCTTGCCATGCTTAGCTTCATAAACATGACTTATTACTGTTGGTTGCCTTGCCATGCCATTTATTGCTCTGTGGTGAGTGGTTCAAGCTCACCAACATGCCTACTTATTGTTGTTCCTGCCATGTATGAATCTGTAATATAACTTGCCATGTTTACATGGGTGCCATCATATCTTCTGATCCTTTTTGGCTCATGGTCACAAAAGGACTTTTGTTCTATGCGTTTAGTAGTATCACGCCATGCCTTTGTTTTCCATGATAAGTTCATGTAGCATGCTGTTTGATAGCTCTAAACATTGCAACCTGATGTTATTTCCTGATAAGTCTGAAACTGTTATTATTTGCAATCTTGCCATGTCAGTTTGAGCATGTTCTAGTGATTTCTGGAGATAGCTCAGTGTTCATGTTTTGTCATGCTTTACCTGTACATCATTCCCATGCCTTTTGTTTTCACGTTGAGATGCTGTAGCATATTGTTTTGATGCTTGCAATATGCCTACTTGCTGTTATGGACAGATTGTTGTTATGACTTGTTTCATGTGTATGTGTTGAACCGTTGCTCCGTGTTGAGTGTGCTCTATATGAAACTTGCTTAGAATTGCATGTAGCTTCATATTATCATGTTGCATCCTTGTTTTGAGGTGTTTGCTTGATGTTTGTATGCATTTTGCATCAATGCCATGTTTAACTTGTTTTGCTCATATCTTCTAGGCCGTAGCTCCGAATCTAATGAACTTTATATGTAACTTGACTAGAATTTCGTGTAGATCATCATGGTGCATCTTAACTTGCTGTTTAACAACTTGAACATAAGGTTTATTCAGATCTGGACCAATTTCGAAATTTGCACATGAGGACTTACCGGAATTGTTATATGTTGTTCCCGGCCTCATTTAAACTTGCCTTGATGTGTTGCTCTTGTTTGTATCATCCCTTGCCATGATAGCTTCATGTAGCCTCTTCATGCATCATGCTTGTTGTGCATCATGTCTTGTTCATGTGTGGAGTGTTTACTTTGTTGTGTGCCTCTTCTTGTTAGTTCCTGTTTCGTTGCGATCGTGAGGATTCGTTCGTCTACGCTTGGTTCGGCTTCATCCGTTCGTCTTCTTCATGGACTCGTTCTTCTTCCTAGCGGGATTTCAGGCAAGATGACCGCTACCCTGGATCTCACTACTATCATTGCTATGCTAGTTGCTTTGTTCTATCGCTATGCTGCGTTACCTATAACCTGTTTATCAAGCCATCCCAAATTGCCATGTCAGCCTCTAACCTTTGACACCTTTCCTATGCAAATCATTGTTTGGCTATGTTACCGCTTTTGCTCAGCCCCTCTTATAGCGTTGCTAGTTGCAGGTGAAGTTGAAGATTGCTCCATGGTGGACAGGATTTTGGTTGGGATATCACAATATCTCTTATATTATTAATGCATCTATATACTTGGTAAAGGGTGGAAGGCTCGGCCTTATGCCTGGTGTTTTGTTCCGCTCTTTCCGCCCTATTTTCCATCATATCGGAATTATGTTCCCGGATTTTGCGTCCCTAACGCGGTCGGGTGATTTATGGGACCCCCTTGACAGTTCGCTTTGAATAAGACTCCTCCAGCAAGGCCCAACATTGGTTTTACCATTTGCCTCACCACCACCTACATTTCCCTTGGGAGTAATTAACCCAAGGGTCATCTTTATTAGCCCCCCCCCCCCCGGGCCAATGCTTGTCTAAGTGTTGGTCCAAACTAGAGCCCTTTGCAGCGCCACCTCGGGGAAACTTGAGGGCTGGTTCTAGTTGTACGGACTGCTCATCCGGTCGTGGCACGAGGCGAGATCTGTGCGGCTACTATCGGGGTGTCGGACGCCGGGAGGTCTTGCTGGTCTTGTTTTATTCTGTCGAAATGTCTTGTGGCAGGATTCCGAGACTGATCGGGTCTTCCGGGAGAAGGAATATCCTTCGTTGATCGCGAGAGCTTATCATGGGCTAAGTTGGGACACCCTGCAGGTTTGAACTTTCGAGAGCCGTGCCGCTGTTATGTGGCAGATGGGAATTTGTTAATATCCGGTTGTAGTAAACTTGAAGCAAACTCTTCTAAAATACACCAACCATGTGCGTAACCGTGAGTGTCTCTTTTCGGGGTTGATCGAGAGGAGAACACGGTTTCTAGGTTATGTCTGACGTAAGTAGGAGTTCAGGATCACTTCTTGATCATTACTAGTTGACGACCGTTCCTTTGTTTCTCTTCTCGCTCTCATTTGCGTATGTTAGCCACCATACATGCTTAGTCGCTGTTGCAACCTCACCACTTTACCCCTTCCTTACCCATTAAGCTTTGCTAGTCTTGATACCCATGGTAATGGGATTCTTTGAGTCCTCGTGGCTCAAAGATTACTACACCACGATTGCGAGCTGCAGGTTTTGCGATGATCTTGGCGCGAGAGCGATGTTTGCTTGTTTGGAGTTCTTCTTACGCTTCTTCTTGATCGGGGATAGGTTCCAGGTCGGCAGCCTGGGCTAGCAGGGTGGATGTCGTTTGAGCTTCTGTTTATGTTTCATCCGTAGTCGGATGTTGATATTGTATATTATGTTGATGTATTCTTGTGGCATTTGTGCCTTATATATGTATCCCTATGCATTATGTAATGTTGATGTAATGATATCCACCTTGCAAAAGCGTCTTCAAGATGCGCTTCTATCCTTGGTGGGACCTTCGAGTTCCTTTAGGATAGGGTCGCATCTTGGGCGTGACACATCGGCTCCGAATCATGTCTTGGGTCAATAGTTGGGTTTGCCCGGCTCCCATGTTTTGGTGCCTTACGTTCCGATTATATCGGCTAAGGTAGCCTTGGGAGAACCATCTGCGATTGTGCCCGGTTGGCCGGGCTAAGCACCTCGATGGAAAGCTAAAACTAACCGTCATGATAGGCGAGAGCTGGTGGCTGTTAAAGAGAGGTTTTCGAGTCCCTAAAGACTTATGCGCTTAGGCGAGGAGTCGGCTTTGTCCGGCCTAGGCGTGGATAGCGCCGAACTTCGGTCTTCGAATACTAGGGCTTAGCGAAATTTAAAAATATAAATTCTATGGCTAAGTGAGAGTGTTCAAGCATTATAGTCCGATTGCCTTGTTACGTTGTGTTGGCGCCTCCTCGAAGGACCCAATAATGGGAAAAAAAGCGCTCAAGTTTATCCGAACACTGACATCGCGGCACATGGGGGAGAAGCGGCGACTTGCCATCTCTCAAATTTTAATAAGCGGCCGCACAAAAGGTAATATTTTAAATTCAAAAGTGTTGCTTTAGCGCATATGAACAAGTTTTCAGCGTGCAGGGATTACAAATGCGAGTTTACTCAAAATTACATCTTTGGAGCGATCCGCTATCTACGGAGGCACCCTTGAGGCGCTCTCATAATACATCTCGGGCTTGCGGTGCTTCTTGCCGGCGGTGGTCCTTCCGTCACAAGCTTCCACTGGCGTCCATCTTGCCCAGTGCACTTTAGCACGGGCAAGGCCCTATGGGCACCTTCGATGCATCGGAGAGCTTGATGACTTCAAGCCTTGGGCAGCATCCACCGGCCGCCTTACCAGCCAAGTAGCCCCGAGCATGGCTTCCCGAGCCACGGCCGGACTGCGAGACCCTTCATGGCCTGTTCAGCCACCTTATGGAGCTCGACCACCTGCTTGACTGGTCGCTCAAGAACCTTGGGTGTCCGGCCTCGACATCTTGAGACGAACACCTTCTCCGTCGAGCTTCCCTCTTGGCTCGATAGAATCGGCAGCGTCGGACACACTCAGGGAAGATCTGTGAATGCTCTGGAGAGCTCCGGACTCGGGTAAGTAACAAGTAATTCACTTTCGCGTGCTTGCTTTGCATAAAGAATGCCTTACCGCCGCTATCTTCTTCGTCGCCTCAATTTCTGGAGGGCTTTTTGGGCTTCGGCCTAGGCAGATTTGGCGCTCTCAAGCGCCAAGGCGGCTTCGGACTCTGAGTCTTTGAGTCACGCCCCAAACTCTCGTGTTTTTCACGAGCACAGGCTCTTGCTGCACCGCCGCCACCAGCGCCTCTGCTTCTCTCGCTCGGTCGCTCCACGACCGCATTGTTTTGGCCTTGGACAGCGCTTCCTTGAGGTCGCCACCTCGTTCGTGGCCCCTGCATACCCACGTTGATCCTGTCATTTTTTGCAACCGCATCTTTTTTTATATACTTACATAAGGTATTACTTACCTTCCTTGTCCTCGAGCTGCTTCTTGGCAAGGCCGAGCTCGTCCTCGGACCGCTCGAGTCTCTGCTTCAATGCATTGACCTCCATGATCGGTCTGGCGAGGTCAGCGACCTGATCTGCATTCCCATATTGACATATTTATGATAGACTCCTGCGTATATCTTTGTGATCCTCGGTTCGGCTTTTCTTTCCGAACACCAAACTGAGCATCGGGGCTACTGTCTATCGGTAATATTTTTACATATCTTAAATACATACCTCAAAGCCTGTTAGAAGGTGGCACGAGCTCGGTCAGCCCGCTCTTGGTGGGTGAACCTTACGGATCACCGCACTCATAATAGTCGCGGTGCTCCTCGTCGATGGGCGCCGTTAAGCACCTCCGGCCAGATTATCCAGTGCCTCCGGTTGGATGGAGTCACCTCGTCGTGGCTTGCCCTTCTTAGTAGGGGCGCTTTGCGGATCCGGAACCGTTGAAGGTTCGGTGCGGTGTCCGACCTAGGGCGGACTTAGAGCCCTTTGGGGTTTTATCCACCGCTTTGAGTCGGGAGTGCCTTGCGCCGCCTCGGGACCACCTCCTCTGGCTTGGCCTTTTGGGGCGCCACCTCGGCGTCACAGGCGCGGCGAGAGAGAAGGCGGTCGGAAGTGAAGTGTTGTTTCATCCGGCGAATCCGAGAACCGCTCAGCGAGCGTCGAGCCCGGCCTTGGGCGGACTGCATGATTATATCCGACGTGAGAAGGTACTGTGCAATAAAGGAATGCCATGAGTTATTCTGGTATCCGGATACTTACGATTTCGCCAGGGGCTTGGCCCTTGGTGGCCACTCTTCTTCGTTGTCGTCGGCGTTGGTGGAGTAGTCCGGAGGAGGTCCTTCCTTCTTGGACCCCCCCCCGATTAGGCGGCCTTCCTTTTCTTCTCTCCCACCGCTGGGGGAGAGGCCTCTCTTTCCTCCTCCTCGTCTTCGCGGGAGGAGTCCGCCTCGAGTCATCGGACGATGAGTCCGACACCACTGGCGCCGGGAACTCCTTGAGTTCCGTGGCCTTCTTCTTAGCCTTCTTCTCGGCACCACGTAAGGTGCGGAACCAGCTTTAACCCGTCAGCGGGCATCCACTGGGTCTTCTGGTAAGGGAGCTGGACAGTCAATTTACCCGGACGTCCTCTGCCAATCCTTTCAAAGGTAAGGGAGTTTAGATCCCGCATAGAGTCAAACTATGAAAATAAGTGTCCCGTAAAGGGAAAAATAGCTTACCGCGTTGGCTTGATGCTGCGTGCTGAATCCGCGATCCTCGGTAGTGGATGCGGGAGCCTTGGCGCCCTTGAACAGCACCTTCCAGGCATCTTCGTACGTAGTGTCGAAGATCCTGCTCAGGGTTTGGTGATGTGCCGGATCAAACTCCCACAAGCTGAAAGCCCGTTGTTGGCACGGGAGGATCCGGCAGATGAGCATGACTTGGACTACATCGACGAGTTTGAGCTTCTTGCTCACCAGGTTTTGGACGCAGGTTTGGAGTCCGGACAGCTCCTCCAAATTACCCCATGACAAGCCCGTCTCTTTCCAGGAGGTGAGCCGCGTAGGGAAACCAGATCGGAATTCAGGGGCCGCTGCCCATTCAGGGCCATGCGGCTCGGTGATGTAGAACCACCTTGATTGCCACCCCTTTATGGTCTCCACGAAGGAGCCCTCGAGCCATGTGACATTGTGCATCTTGCCCACCATGGCGCCTCCGCACTCCGCTTGGCGGCCGCCCACAACCTTCGGTTTGACATTGAAGGTCTTCATCCATAAACCAAAGTGGGGCTGGATGCAGAGGAAGGCCTCGCACACGACGATGAACGTCGAGATATTGAGGATGAAGTTCGGGGCCAGATCGTGGAAATCCAGGCCGTAGTAGAACATGAGTCCCCGGACAAATGGGTGAAGTGGGAAACCTAGTCCGCGGAGGAAGTGGGTGAGGAACACCACCCTCTCATGGGGCCTGGGGGTGGGGATAAGCTGTCCCTTGTCGGGAAGCCGGTGCGCGATGTCATTGGACAAGTATCCGGCCTTCCTCATCTTTTTAATGTGCCCCTCCGTGATGGAGGAGGCCATCCACTTGCCTCCCGCTCCGGACATGGCTGGAGAAGGTTGAGGTGGGGAGAGCAGACTTGGGCGCTGGAGCTCGAGTGCGCGAAAATGGATAAGAAAGGAGGAAGAAGGCGTAGATGGAAAAGGTGGATCCTTATCCCCTTATATGGGCGGACGAAACTATGTGCCCCCACTAGCCTGGTAAAACTCGCTTATCTCCCAAGCACCGTAAATTAATGACATGGTTGGGTTGCCCACGCCCGTATTGATGAGAATCCCGGAATAAGGGGACACGATCTCTGCTTCAACAAGACGTGCCAAGGAAACCGCCTCGCTAAGTGCGCTGAGGTGGGACAGTAAGACGATTCGAATAAAGGCTTGGCCGTGGTGTGATGTCACGCTACGGAATGCGTCGGTAGGTTGAATTTGTGTAAATATTATTCTCTCTACGGTGGTATGTGGAAATTATTTTGCAGAGCCGGACACTATCCTTGTGTTCAAAATCTTCTATGAAGTATTCGGAGGAGAACCCGCCTTGCAATGCGAAGACAATCGGTGCTCGGACTCGTCGTCATTGAAGCCTGGTTAGGGAGCTCTTGAGGAGTCTGGACTAGGGGTGTCCGGATGGCGGACTATGACCTTTGGCGGACTCTGGACTATGAAGATACAAGATTGAAGACTTCGTCCCGTGTCCGGATGGGACTTTCCTTGGCGTGGAAGGCAAGCTTGGCGTCACGGATATGTAGATCTCCTCCCATTGTAACCGACTCTGTACCCTAGCCCTCTCCGGTGTCTATATAAACCGGAGGTTTTAATCCGTGGGGCGTCGACAATCATACCATAGGCTAGCTTCTAGGGTTTAGCCTCTCGATCTCGTGGTAGATCTACTCTTGTACTACCCATATCATCAATATTAATCAAGCGGGAGTAGGGTTTTACCTCCATCGAGGCGCCCGAACCAGGTAAAAACATCGTGTCCCTTGTCTCCTGTTACCATCCGCCTAGACGCACAGATTGGGACCCCCTACCGAGATCCGCGGTTTGACACCGACACTGTACACACTCAGCTTCTTTGTTGAATCCGGTTCCCCAAGAGCTGAAAAAGCGAACTGCTGCCGCCGCCTACACACCGTTCACTCGAAGAGACTCCAATGGCGATCCGAGGGTGAGCCTGCTGGATATGGACTTGACAAGGTTTCCCTTTGAGTTCGCGTTCAGTCCTATGGCTGCACCAAGTTGAATGTGATGTACACCAACGATACGGACTCGGTGAAGCTCTGCCTGCGCCTCGGTCCTATGGCTGCACCGGTTACGGAGCATTCGCCCGTTTCATCGGCAGCACCGATCGCACCTTAGCTACGATGGAGAGAAGGAAGAACGCGATGATTCGGACATCTGGTGCAACAAGCTTGTCGACATCCAGAAGCAATACAAGATCATCAGCAACGGGCAGGAGAAGGACTCCGTGGTGGACCTCGGCTGAGACCATCATTGACCCCGATACACCAACATGAAAGAAGGCGACCTGAACACGTGGGAGGTACCTCGAATCTAGCCTACATAACCTCGCGGCCAGGGCGCATCGCATGCTACGACATGTACAGGCAGATCTTGGACATGAGGGCGTGTCCGCTTCCCGTAACCGGCAGTACACGGACAGCAGCGGCGTCATGATCAAGCGTGCGGGAAGGTCTAGATGTTGTACTTTATCTGTTTATAAGCACCTTTATCATCTAAGTGTTTCATGCATTAACCTATGTGTCGTAATTATCTGTTTTGTCCGAAATATTTCTTTTAAGAACCCATTAACCTGATAGCTTTTTTTAGTGGCTATTTGCTTATGTATGTAAACTAGTTCACTTGTCCGTAAAAAAAACTAGTTCACTCGGTTGCCGTGCTTTGAATCTCCTTCCTCCCAACATATTCCCCTCCTCAGGTGGACCCAGCAGGTCTCTGAATTTTCTCCCACTTTCTTTTTTGATGTAAACTGAGTTTTCTCCCAGTACTTTCCCCTAGAACCAACTCAACTGTCCCACGTCTAGCCTAAAAATAATAATACCCCACGTACTATTAACTCATCAAATTAAAATGATATTTTATTTTGTAAGTTGAAAGTTCTTACAAAATAATAAGAATAATTGTTTATATAAAACTTGGCAAGTTAACTCCTAGTGATTGCATACATAAGCTTGCAAAGATTTTACTGACGTGCAATCATGTGTTTATGTTTTTATAACATTTCTCCGTCTAGCCCAACATGATATTTTCACCCAGCCCAGCAAGTCCGCGGATTTTGAGAAAAATGCAAATGGGATTTAAACGGGCTGCATAGATGCTACATCATTGTTTCACCTAGCCCACCAAATGGACTAAAAACATATGGACTGGCCGACATGTGGGCCATGGGTGAAACCTAAGAAGGCGTTGATTTACATCAACGGCGGCATTCTTCTTCAATCTCTCATCTTCTTCCCCAGCGCTGCCGGAACCGCCTGCTCCAGCCTTCGGCGTCCAGCGGCGTTGTTTTGCGCTCCTTAGCGAAACGCTACCCCGCCGACGGCCAGGCCATCCCTCCACTCCACACCTCCTGTTATTCTCTGCCGAGTGTAGGCCCACCCCGCACCCAAACCAGTCAAGTTTCCCACTCCTCTCTGTCTGCGACTCCACTGCCACGTCTTCCCCATCTCCGGGTCATTCCAGCCTGGGGCCTCGCCGTCGTCCACCGCCTCGGTGCGCTCGGCGCGGCGTGGTCAACATATGAGAGTCATCCGAAGAGGACTGTACATGGAGAGCCTGACGGCTGGGACCCACGAGGTCCATGGTCGCACGCAAGGAAAGTTCCTCCTTATTACGCACTGTACGTGCACTGTACGTGGGAATGGCTTTTGTATTTCACGAAAAAAACGTTCCCCCCACTGTCAGGTCGGACCCACCAGCTATATCTTCGCACGCAAGGAAGTGCCTCCTTATTACGCACCAAAAAATGAATACCCCCTGCTAGCTGGGACCCACCATAGTGGGTGGCTGACTTGTGGGCCTACTAAGTTGACGAGGACGGAGGGCTTTGTCAACTTAGTCAATATGAACGATTCTAGATCCAGTGACCGTACGATGTCCATCCAACGGCCATAGTGCTTCTTCAACCTCTGGTCTTCTTGCTCCAGCCGCCCAAAGCAGCACCGGTCATGCTGCGTGCTCCTGCCTCTCGTGGCCGGCTGTGATGCCGCGGAGGCCTCATCGCCCCCTACTACTCCCACCGCTGGCCGAGGGTATCCCTCTACTCACCCACACCCCCCGTTATTCTGCAGCGACGGCAGCCTCACGCCGCAGCCGAACCAGTGAACCCTCGTACTCCTCTCCACGTGGGCATCCACTGCCGCGTCTTCCCGGCTCGCGTCGTCCCTTCCTAAACCGCGTCGTCCACCGCCTTGGTGCTCTCGGCGCGGCATGGTCAATGTGGTCAACGACCGACTTCCATCGGAACAGTACTGTACGTGGAGAGGTTGACAGCTGGGTCCACGGCTACAACCCAGCTTTTTGTGATTTGCCAAGTAAGTCACTTTGTCAGGCCTGTTGGGCTGCAAATCTTTCAAGATGAGGAGAGCTTCATTCGGCTGGCTGAGAAAATGGCCTATCAGTAATGAGAAATGGGATGTACATTTTTAAAACACATCAAACCGGCAATTAGTTTCAAATATCTTTTTTCATTTCGATATTTTAAATTACATTAATTTTTATGCGTGGAGAATTTGTTGGATTTTATATTGATATACATTTATTTTTAAAATCAGTTTGAATGTGAGTCGAAATTTCGAGATTAAAAACAGTTCGGACCGCACCGAAATATGCAAAATTTCATATAATGTTTTAACCATGGCCACAATATGGGCTGTAATGCTAACAAAAAGAATATGAGCTCCAAAAAAACCTTAAGAATTAGCAAATGGGCTGTAAATTATTAGAAATAATGGCAGATGGGCTGTATGTTGTTTTCCACAGATTTGAGGCTTTCCTAAAAAGGTTGGCCGACAAGCGGTGGATCGTTGGATGTCCATCGAGCGGCCGTCGTGCTTCTTCAATATCTGCTCTTCTGCTCGGCCGCTCAAACAAGCTCCAGTAGGACTGCTTGCTCCCTCCTCCCAGGTCGGCTGTGCTTGTGAGCCTCACCGCCCCACCGTACTCCCATCGCTGGCCTAGCCATCCTCTACTCACCCACACTGCTGTTATTCTCGATGTGGCGGGCAGACGATAAACCCTCGTGCGGTCGTACTCCCCTCCGCGTGGGAAACAATTGTCGAGTCTTCCCTGCCTCTGTGTCGTTCCCTTCCAAGGCCTCACCGTCGTCCACCGCCCTGGTGCTCTCGGTGAGGCCTGGTCAACGTGGTCAACGACTGACATGCATCTGAAGTGGACTGTACGTGGAGAGGCCGACAGCTGGGTCCACGGCCGCACGCAAGGAAATGCCTCCTTATTATGCGCAAAATAATGATTACTCCACCTGACATCAGGGACCCACCTAAAGGGCCTCTGTATTTCGTGAAAAAAAACGTTACCGCGCTGACAGCTCGGACCCACCAGCTATATCTTCGCACGCAAGGAAGTGCCTCCTTATTACGCACAAAAAAAATGAATACTCCCCCTGTTAGCTGGGACCCAGTATAGTGGCAGGCTGACTTGTGGGCCTATTAAGTTGACGGGAACGGAGGGCTTTGTCAACTTAGTCAATATGCACGATTCTAGCTCCAGCGACCGTACGATGTCCATCCAACGGCAGTAGTGCTTCTTCAACCTCTGGTCTTCTTGCTCCAGCTTCCCAAACCAGCGCCGGTTGTGCCTCGTGCTCCTGCCTCCCGTGGCCGGCTGCGATGCGGCGGAGGCCTCACCGCCCCCTACTACTCCCACCGCTCGCCAGGCCATCCCTCTACTCATGCACACCGCCTGTTATTCTGCGGCGACGGCAGCTTCACACCGCAGCGAACCAGTGAACCCTCGTACTCCTCTACGTGTGGGCATCCACTGACGCGTCTTCCACGGCTTCGCGTCAACCCCTTCCTAGGCCTCGCCGTCGTCCACCGCCCTAGTGCTCTCGGCGCGGCGTGGTCAACATGGTCAAGGAACGGCTTCCATCGGACGTGGACTGTACGTGGAGAGGCTGCCAGCTGGGTCCACGGCCGCAGCAAGGAAGTGCCTCCTTATTACGTGCAAATAATTATTCCTCCACCTGACAGCGGGGACCCACCGGACGGGCCACCGTATTTTGCAAAAAAAACGTTTTCCCCTGACTGCTGGGACCCACTAGCTACATCTTCGCACGCAAGGAAGTGTGTCCGGGCAAAAATAATGATTCGCCCCTGACTGCTGGGACCCACCGGCTACATCTTGTGAGCAAGGAAGTGCACGACGGTCGGGACCCACGGTGAGCGTGCGTGGCGTTGTCATTACGGTGTGACGATGTGCGTACATATATCTTTGGTGGATGTAGAAGCGGCGCGACGTGTCGTAGTAGAGGCGATACGTGTCATAGTAGAGGCGCGACGTAGCATGTGTGCGTCGCACGGCGGCGAGGTGCAAGAAAGAAAATACGGCCACATATGTGTACATACGGCGGGGTCTCGACGCCAACTTCGGCGCATATATGCGACCGGGGCTCGTGTACATGGCTGGGTGAACAGAGAAACAGCGTCATCGCCGTGTTCATGGGAGGCAGCGGAATGCGTCGTGTTCATGGAGAGGCAGCGGAATGCGTCGTGTTCATCGAGGCAACGAAGCGAGTGGGAGCCAACCGGTTGGGTCGGAGCGGAATGTGTGGTCGTGTTCGCCGGGAGGCTTGGGCCGGAGCAGGCGATGGAAGCGAGGCTGGCGTACCGCTGCGAAGAAGCGGACCTCCTACGTTGAAACAGGGTCCTGTTGATCGGGAGGGTCGGCATCTTGCAAAGCGGAGAAGCGGACCTCCTACGGTCGAAGCAGGGGTCCTGTTGATCGGGAGGGTGTGGCATATCGCGAAAGCGGACCTCCTACGGTCGAAGCAGGGTCTGTTGATCGGGAGGGTGTGGCGTACCGCATAAGCAGACCAAACGGACTTGTGTTGGCGCTTCACGGTCAAAGCAGGGGTCTGTTCGCCGGGAGGGTGTGGCGACTCATAAGCAGGACTCCATGGGATACTGTTCATCTCCACCGTCGACCTCCTCCAGCCTCCACGGGCTACCATCGACCTCCTCCAGCCTCCACGGGCTCCTGTTCATCCAGCCTCCATCGCGTGCTACTCCACCGGCTACTGTTCAACCACCCCTCCACGGGCACCCCTCCACCGTCTACTGTTCATCCAGCCCTCCACACCATGGGGTCCTGTTCAACCACCCCTCCACGGGCACCCCTCCAGGGGCACCCCTCCACCGTCTACTGTTCATCCAGCCCTCCACACCATGGGGTCCTGTTCAACCACCCCTCCACGGGCACCCCTCCACCGTCTACTGTTCATCAAGCCCTCCACCACACCACGGGGTCATATTCATCCAAAGGCAACGCCACCGCTCACTGTTCATCCAAAACCCCCCGCAACACTCACTGTTCATCCCAGAGGCAGCATCGATCGGCTTGATTAGCAGCGAGAGCGAAGAATCGCTCGATCGAGTTGATTAACGATCATTGATCGATCGCTCGGGTTCGATGAAGCGTAGCCTGCGGTGCAATAGCTCGGGTTCAATTAGAGCCCAGCGCCACGCTTCGGGTTCGATTAGAGCCAACGCCTCACACACAGCAGCGTACATGTACGAGAAAGCAGCGCGATCGCTCGGCCCCGACCTCCCACCTTAGCAAGGGAACTCGCGAAATTTTCCTCGCCCTCGCTTCTACCATGGTTTTTCCGTCATGGGCGACCCAAAGAATGTCATGCGATTGCGTCTCCGCCCGCCCGGACAAAAAGCCCATTTTCTGTCATGATTTTTATCATAGAAGTAGGAGCCCACCACATCTATGATGATACCGGGTTTTGTCACAATTATCGTCATAGAAGTGTCATATGTATGACAGAAAAAATTTCGTTCGGCCCAAAATGTCACGGATGTGTCTTTTTTGTAGTGGAAGTACCAGAGGGGAGCACAACCCACCTGGGCGCGCCTAGGGGCCCAGGCGCGCTCTGGTGGGTTGTGCCCACCTCGGCCGCCTCCCGCACCGCCTCTTTGCTCTATAAATACCCCAAAAATCCAAAAACCTTAGGGGAGTCGACGAAACACAATTCCAGCTGCCGCAAGTTCTAGAAACCACAGATCCAATCTAGACACCATCACGGAGGGGTTCATTATCCTCATTGGTACCTCCCCGATGATGCGTGAGTAGTTCATTGTAGATCTAAGGGTCCGTAGTTAGTAGCTAGATGGCTTCCTCTCTCTCTTTTGATTCTCAATACAATGGTCTCTTGGAGATCTATTTGATGTAACTCTTTTTGCGGTGTGTTTGTTGCGATCAGAGAACTTTGAGTTTATGATCATATCTATTTTATCCATGAAAGTTATTTGAGTTTTGGTCTCTTATATGCATGATTGCTTATAGCCTCATATTTCTTCTTCGAATCTTTGGTTTAGTTAGGCTGACTAGATCGATTTTTCTTTCCATGGGAAGAGTTGCTTTGTGATGGGTTCGATCTTACGGTGGTCAATCCCAGTGACAAAAGGGGACATGACACGTATGTATCGTTGCTATTAAGGATAACAAGATGGGGCCTATTCCTACATGAATAGATCTTGTCTACATCATGTCATCGTTCTTATTGCATTACTCCGTTTCTCTATGAACTTAATACACTATATGCATGCTGGATATGAGTCGATGTGTGGAGTAATAGTAGTAGATGCGGGCAGGAGTTGGTCTACTAATCTTGGACGTGATGCCTATATAATGATCATTACCTGGATATCGCCATAATTATTTGAAGTTCTATCAATTGCCCAACAGTAATTTGTTTACCTGCCATATGCTATTTTTCTCGAGAGAAGCCACTAGTGAAATCTACGGCCCCCGGGTCTCTTCTTTATCATATTTACCTTCGAGGTCTATTTTTATTATTTATTTTATCTCACGTTCCCACGAGATCTATTTATCCAATCTACTACAATTTTATCTATCTTTTTACCCGGGAGGGATTGACAACCCCTCTTTCACATCGGTTTGCAAGTATTTGTTCTTTGTGTGCAGGTACCATTTACATAGTGTTGTGTGGTTCTCCTACTGGTTCGATAATCTTGGTCTCATCACTGAGGGAAATACATACCATAGTTGTGTTGCATCATCCCTTCCTCTTTGGGGAAATACCGACATAGTTGAAGCCGCATCACGTATCACCGGCGATCTAACCGGAACCAAAAACAATAGGCGGCGGCGCCACCGTCCGCTGAAGGTTCACCGGCGACAACGGATGGATAATAACCCTTTCATGGGCAGTTAGATCATAACACGCAGAAGTGACAATCTTAATATCATCCTGGGTCGCATGGTATTGAACCCTTGCATGCATCATAGTTTTGAAATGTGGCGAAGGAAAGCTTCACTACAAAAAAAAGACACATCCGTGACATTTTGGGCCGAACGAATTTTTTTCTGTCATACTTATGACACTTCTATGACGATAATTGTGACAAAACCCGGCATCATCATAGATGTGGTGGGCTCCTACTTTATGACAAAAATCATGATGAGAAAATGGGCTTTTAAGTCACAGGCGGGCGGGAGACGCAGCTGCATGACATTCTTTGGGCCGTCCATGACGGAAAAAAACCATGGTAGAAGCGAGGGCGAGGAAAATATCGGGGTGTTCCCAGTTACGGTGGGTGGTCGGGGCCGAGCAATGCGCATTTCTCTCATACACGCACATGCGTGGGTGCGAGGCGTTGGGCTCTAATCGAACCCGGCGGCGTTGGGCTCTAAGCGAACCCGGCGATTGCGCTGCGAGCTATCGCGTTCTTGAACCCGAGCGATCGATCGATGGCTGTTAAATGAACCCGATCGAGCAATTCCTTCTCTACTGCTTCTAACTGAAGCCGATCGATGCTGCCTCTGGATGAACAGTGAGCGTTGCTGGGGGGGTTGGATGAACAGTTCCCGGTGGGGGTGGATGAACAGGACCCCGTGGTGTTGCCTCTGGATGAACAGTGAGCGTTGCTGGGGGGTTTGGATGAACAGTTCCCGGTGGGGGTGGATGAACAGGACCCCATGGTGTTGCCTTTCGATGAACAGGACCCCGATCGATCGATCCGGTTGGGGCTGGATGAACAGGACTCCGTGGAGGGCTGGATGAACAGAACCACCCCGTGGAGGGCTGGATGAACAGTAGATGGTGGAGGGCTGGATGAACAGTAGCCCATGGAGGGGTGATTGAATAGTATCCGGTGGAGTAGCGCGCGGTGGAGGCTAGATGAACAAGAGCCCGTGGATGAACAGTCACAGGTGGAGGATGGAGTAGGTCGACGGTGGATGAATAGTAGCCCGTGGAGGCTGGAGGGGGTCGACGGTGGAGATGAACAGTATCCCGTGGAGTCCCGTTTTGTGGTACACCACACCCCTCCCGATGAACAGGACCCCTGTCACGACCGTAGCGATCCAACACAAGTCTGTTTCCTCCGTTTTGCGGTACACCACACCCTTCCTGATGAATAGGACCCCCGTTTCGACCGTCGCGCTCCAACACAAGTCTGTTTCCTCCGTTTTGCGGTACGCCACACCCCTCCCGATCAACAGGACCCCCGTTTCAATCATAGGAGATTCGTTTCCTCTGTTTTGCGGTACGCCAGACCACTCTCGATGAACAGGATCCTGTTTTGACCAACACAAGGCCATTTCCTCTGCTTTGCGGTACGCCAGGCCTCGTTTCCATCGGTTGTTCCATCCTAGCCGGTTGGCTCCCACGCGTTCTGTTGCCTCCCGATGAACACGACGCATTCTGTTGCCTCCCCATGAACACGACGCTGACGCAGTTTCTCCGTTCAGACCCAGCCATGTACATGAGCCCTGGCCGTATGTATGCACGAGTAGGCGTTCGAGACCCCTCCCGTATGTACGTATATGGATGTATTTTCTTTCTTGCACACTGGCCGATGTACATACGTGTACATGCTACATGCGCGCCTCTACTACGACACGTGCGCGCTCTACATCGACCAGTATGTATGTACACGTTCATGACCGGAATGACAACGCTACGTACGCTTCGACCATGTGGGTCCCGACTGTCAGGCACTTCCTTGCGTACAAAGATATAGCTGGTGGGTCCCAGCAGTCAGGGGGCGAATCATTTTTTTGCCCGGACGCACTTCCTTGCATGCGAAGATGTAGCTGGTGGGTCCCAGCAGTCAGGGGGGAAACATTTTTTTCACGAAATATGGTGGCCCGTCCGGTGGGTCCCCGCTGTCAGGTGCAGGAATAATTATTTTGCACGTAATAAGGAGGCACTTCCTTGCGGCTGTCGTGGACCCAGCTGTCAGCCTCTCCACGTACAGTATTCTTCCGATGGAAGTCGGTCGTTGACCATGTTGACCACGCCGCGCCGAGAGAACCAAGGCGGTGGACGACGGCAAGGCCTAGGAAGGGGACGACGCGGAGCCAGGGAAGACGCGGCAGTGGATGCCCATGCGTAGAGGAGTATGAGGGTTCACTGGTTCGCTGCAGTGTGAGGCTGCCGTCGCCGCAGAATAACAGGAGTGTGGGCGAGTAGAGGGATGGCCTGGCCAAGAGTGGGAGTAGTAGGGGGTGGTGAGGCCTCCGCGGCATCGCAGCCGGCCATGGGAGGCAGGAGCACGAGGCACGACCGGCGCTGGTTTGGGCGGCTGGAGCAAGAAGACGAGAGGTTGAAGAAGCACTACTGCCGTTGGATGGACATCGTACGGTTACTGGAGCTAGAATCATGCATATTGACTAAGTTGACAAAGCCCTCCGTCCCCGTCAACTTAGTAGGCCCACAAGTCAGCCTGCCACTATACTTGGTCCCAGCTAGCAGGGGAGTATTCATTTTTTTTGCGCGTAATAAGGAGGCACTTCCTTGCGTGCGAAGATATAGCTAGTGGGTCTGAGCTATCAGCAGCGGTAACGCTTTTTTCATGAATACAGAGGCCCTTTCGATGGGTCCTAGATGTCAGGTGGAGGAATCTTGATTTTGCGCGTAATAAGGAGGCATTTCCTTGCGTGCGGCCGGGGACCCAGCTCTCAGCCTCTCCACGTACTGTCCACTTCAGATGCATGTCGGTCGTTGAGCATGTTGACCAGGCCGCGCCGAGAGCACCAGGGCGGTGGACGATGGCGAGGCCTAGGAAGACTCGGCAGTTGTTTCCCACGCGGAGGGGAGTACGACTGTATGAGGGTTTACTGGTTCGTCTGCCGTTGCCGGAGAATAACAGAAGGTGTGGGTGGGTAGAGGGATGGCTAGGCCTGCGATGGGAGTACGATGGGGCGGTGAGGCCTGTGTGGCAGCACAGCCGGTCGCGGGGAGGAGGGAGCAAGCAGTCCTGCCGGCGCTTGTTTGAGCGGCTGGAGCAGGAAGAGCAGAGATTGAAGAAGCACGACGACCGTTGGATGGACATCCAGCAGTCACTGCTTATGCGTCAACCTTTTTTTAGGAACCCTCAAATCTGTGGAAAACAACATACAGCCCATCTGCCATTATTTCTAATAATTTATAGCCCATTTGCTAATTCTTAAGGTTTTTTTGGGATCCCATATTCTTTTTGTTAGCATTACAGCCCATATTGTGGCCACGGTTAAAAAATTATACAAAATTTTGCATATTTTGGTGCGGTCCGAACTGTTTTTAATCCCGAAATTTCGAGTCACATTCAAACTGATTTTAAAAATAAATGTATATCAATATAAAATCCAACAATTTGTCCACGCATAAAAATCAATGCAATTTAATATCTAGAAATGAAAAAAAGAAATGTGAAACTAATTGCCGGTTTGATGTGTTTTAAAAATGTACAACCCATTTCTCATTACTGATAGGCCATTTTCTCGGCTAGCCGAATGAAGCTCTCCTCATCTTGAAAGATTTGCAGCCCAACAGGCCTGACAAAACGACTTACATGGCAAATCACAAAAAAAACTAGGTTGTGGCCATGGACCCAGCTGTCAGCCTTTCCATGTACAGTACTCTTCCGATGGAAGTCGGTAGTTGACCACATTGACCACGCCGCGCCGAGTGCACCAAGGCGGTGGACGACGGCGAGGCCTAGGAAGGGGACGACGCAGAGCCGGGGAAGACGCGGCAATGGATGCCCACGCGGAGAGGAGTACGAGGGTTCACTAGTTTGGCTATGGTGTGAGGCTGCCGTCGCCACAGAATAACAGGGGGTGTGGGTGACCGGAGGGATGGCCTGGCCAGCGGTGGGAGTAATATGGGGGCGGTGAGGCCTCCGCGGCAGCACAGCCGGCCACGGGAGGCAGGAGGAGGCGGCACGATCGGCATTGCTTTGGGCGGCTGGAGCAAGAAGACTAGAGGTTGAAGAAGCACTATGGCCGTTGGATGGAGATCGTACGGTCACTGGAGCTAGAATCGTTCATATTGACTAAGTTGACAAAGCCCTCCGTCCCCATCAACTTAGTAGGCCCACAAGTCAGCCACCCACTATGGTGGGTCCCAGCTAGCAGGGGGATATTCATTTTTTTGTGCGTAATAAGGAGGCACTTCCTTGCGTGCGAAGATATAGCTGGTGGGTCCGACCTGTCAGCGGGGGGAACGTTTTTTTCGCGAAATACAGAAGCCCTTCACGTGGGTCCTAGCTGTCAGGTGGAGGAATCATTATTTTGCACGTAATAAGGAGGTATTTCCTTGCGTGCGGCCGTGGACATAGTTGTCAGCCTCTCCACGTACAGTCCACTTCCGATGGATGTCGTTCATTAACCATGTTGACCAGACCGCGCCGAGAGCACCAGGGCGGTGGACGACGGCGAGGCCTAGGAAGGGAACGACATGGAGCCAGGGAAGACTCGGCAGTTGTTTCCCATGCGGAGGAGTACGAGGGTTTACTGGTTCGTCTGCCGTCCCCGGAGAATAACAGCAGGTGTGGGTGAGTAGAGGGATGGCTAGGCTAGTGATGGGAGTATAGTGGGGCGGTGAGGCCTGCACGGCAGCATAGCCGGCCGCTGGAGGAGGGAGCAGGCAGTCCCGCCGGCGCTTGTTTGAGCGGCTGGAGCAGGAAAAGCAGAGATTGAAGAAGCATGAATCCGTTGGATGGACATCCAACAGTCACTGCTCCCGTGTGCATTATTTCTAATAATTTATAGACCATTTGCTAATTCTTAAGAATTTTTTTGGAGCCCATCTTATTTTTGTTAGCATTACACCCTATATTGTGGCCACGGTTAAAAAATATATGAATTTTGCATATTTCGATGCGGTCAACAATTTTTAATCCCGAAATATCGATTCACATTCAAACTATTTTGAAAAATAATTTATATAAATATAAAATCCAAATAATTGCCCACGCATAAAAATCAATGGAATTTAAAATCTTGTAATGAAAAAAAATGAAACCAATTCCCGGTTTGATGTGTTTTAAAAATGTACATCCCATTTCTGGGCAAACCAAATGAAACTCTCCTCGTCTTGAAAGATTTGCAGCCCAGCAGGGTTGATAAAGCAAGTAGGCCTCATTTGGGTATTTCTTTAAAAAAAATAGAACTGGGCTAGCCATTTTCAGCAAGAAAAAAACACAACTGGGCTCATGATGTGGTAAACATAAATAGAACCCTGGCTAGACGGGCCACAACCCCCGCACAGCCCCGTTGTTACCCTGATCCGTCGCTAAAACTAGTATAAATAACAATTGCTTGTTCCTAAAAAAACTACGCGACCTGCTGGGTCCCTGGTGTTAGCCGCTCGTAGTGTAATTCTCTCATTTATTGACTATGTTGACAATGGCGTTAGCCCCAGATGTCCAACCATTAGGAGGAACCATATTTTTGGGCTTGTAATATAGAGGCACTTGCTTTGCATCGCCATGGCGCTGGTGGGTCCCTTATTGTCATCCTCTCCACGTCTGATCATCTCTTTGTTCCTCTCGGTTGTTGACGACGTTGACAATGCAAGAGGCGGCACACCGCTGCACGGCGAAGCGAACCAAGGCCGCAAAGGCGGAGGGCAGCAGCGAGGCCTCGGATGGAGCGAACAGAGCCGTGGAAGATGCGTCGGTCCAGTCGAAGGCGGAGGGGAGTACGATGGTTGACTGGTTCGGGTGCGGGTGTGTGTTTGGGCTGACGTCGCCGGAGAATAACAGGACGTGTGGGGGAATAGAGGGAGGGACTGGCCTGGAGGGTACGTACAGTAGGGTGGCGGAGACGCAGCCAGCCATGGGAGGCGGGAGTAGGCGGAGCCGACGGGGTGGTTTGGTTTGGGTGGCTGGAGGAAGAAGAAGACAAGAGATAGAAGATACACGACAGATGTTGGATGTCAATCCAACAGCTGGTAGGCAGAATTGTTTGTTGACTGGCTAGTAAGTCGACACCACCTTGGATAGGCTATTTCCTCACGGGTCCCAAATGTCAGAATCCAAATCTGTCATGGTCATGCAGTCTTTCCTATGAAAATTTACAGCCCATTTGATGTGCTAGTTTGAAATAAGTTTGTGGGTCTTTGGTGGGGCTAATCACTTGGCTTACGTAATGCAGTGAGCTCAAGCTGTGGCGAGAGTGATGTTATTTCCCTTGGTTGGGATTTGTTAGTTGTTACAATATTTCACTCTAAATTAAATGACTGGCAAGCCATTTGCCTTGCTTCAAAGAAAATATGACAGACACAGCCGAGATGAAAAGGGCAAGAACATCTAACTCCAGCTTACAAACTATACAAAAGCACGAGGGTTAATTGTTCATCAAGTTTACAAAAAACCCAGGTTGAAAAGGGCAACAACATCTAACTCCAGCACTGTTTTCGGTAGTCACAGTCAAATGGATCGGTCAGGTCCATAGAATGAACATCCTGGGTCGTAAAATTTACTGGATTATGACCACAATATGTTGTAAATAGAAGCCCAGCATGTTCAGAAGCTCTTTTGCCCACCTGAAACTCCTTTTTTTGCTCTTCCACATACCCATCCGTCAAAACCATGCTGCTGATAAACTTAAGCCTGATAGACAATAGTAACCTCGCATTCAGCCGGAAGAATGTGACAAATCTAGTGTTTGCACGGTTGGCTACATATCGTTCTAGCGTTATTGTCTTCAATCGAATCTCATGAGAAGTGAGAAAATCCCGATGCTTACGAATCCACCGATTGGTTATAACTTTCTTACCCAGTCCTGTTGCCTAAATAGACATGAAGATTGAAAACAGTTAAGGTCTAAAAAAAGAGTGTCGAAAGAGCAACAGCCGAACGGTTAATTCTAGTACACTATATGCGGTCTTCCAATGTGCGTGAAATTATCACCTTTATACACAACTTCTCCAGACATGGAAAGCATTGCAGCAAGCCAATAATCTTGTTCAGATCAAAACTATTCATTTGGATATATAAGATCTTGACAGAATCGAGCACCATTGATAGGCCATCCATGGAGAAACTCTTCACTGAGCATAGAACATAATATTAGTACAAAATGTGTACCCCAAGATGACATATAACTTATGCGCAGAAATTTAAAATGCAGCTTATGGTTACAAGTGTAGATGATAATGTAAAGTACGAAGAAGCTGTGGAGCCAAACACCATATTGAAATGAGCACAGAGATCATGTATTACACCCAAGGTCTGCGGTTTAGCGAGAGAAGAAGGTTATTTACAGCGGTGAATAACTAGAATCAAGGATCAACCTTTGAAGTGAAGGGGCGTCTTGGATGATGAGCTGCCTTCCGTCAAAACAAATTCCAATTCTTACAAGGTTAGGCGACTTTATTTGGAGACAACCGATTCTAACTGTGAAAACAAGCACCAAGCACTCCAGGGCAGGGCAGCTGGAGTGGATGATGCTGTGCAATGAGGCCTCCGATATACGAACCCGCACAAGTGAAAGTTTCTTGAGAAATGGGAGTCGAATGTTTAGTACCAGATTGTTTGGTAGGTCGCACAGCACAAAGGTGGCGGTGTGGAGAGAGGAGGAAAACCGCGATATGGACATCGGTGCTGAGGGCACAGGTAGATGGCGTTCGGTATCTAGTAGGTGATTTCTAGGGAATAGTAGAACTCAAGCAGCTGTAGTTACGTGAATTCGAGGATTTCAGCAGGCGTCCACCATGCAGGGCATGGTATGCTTTCTCGAGTAGCATGACGGGATCGAGAGGCTTTGAGCGGAGCCCTGGTGGGGGAGATGATGGCTCTGGGATTTCAAAATCATTGAAGAGAGATAGTTGGCGACAATCGAGGTTAAGGGCACATAAGCGCGCCATAGAGGCGCCGCCAAATTGAGAGGACTTGGGTGCGGCAGCAATCCTTGGTGGGAGAAGCAAGATGATCTCCCCAAGGGCGGCATCCGGAGATCGCTGATCACGGTCCACCGAGATTCTCTGAGTTCTGGGATCCGGTGGGGGTGGGGTCGCCGCTTCTCCCCGCACTGTCGGGTGCAAGATCTCCAACAAGCGTCGCCGCTGGCGGGAGCCTCATCTTCTTGGCGTTGGGGTCGGCCGACTCCATTTTCCTCGAGGGTGTCGCGTCGCTCACGGATTTGAGCGAGAGTGAATAGCGAGCCTAGTTGTAGTGCAGTGAAGAAGAAGAAGGGAGCTGGGGTTTTTACTGTAGTAGTGAGGAAGAAGGGGGCTGGGGTTTCTGTAGGAGTGAGGTGAGGAATTTGGGGGTACAGTGGAGTGAGTGGCGTGAGGTGGGTGGGAGTGAGGAGGAAGAAGAACACCCAGGTTTTTTGGGGGCGGTGTCTTTGGGTGTGGGTAGCGCCTCTCATTTAGTAAATATATGGACTTTTGAATTGATTTTACTACTTACTAGGGTGGATGGGATGTTTTGTCTTGGGCGCAGAGAAACAATTACTACTAGTACAGTGGAGACACTCTACAGCTACCCAGAAAAACAATTACTACTAGTACATTGGATACAATACTGCTTCTGTCTCCTCCTAGGTCATCGAAACATCTCCCTCTACTGAATGCCGTTATACTTTTGTTCACCGACATGCAGGCCATGCAGTGTGAGCCCAAATGCCATCCACCAAATTAGAAGGCAGTATGGGCGGAGAGTCACCCGATCGTAGTGCGGCAATAACGAGCCGTCATATCACAAAACCCCACCTCCCATGATCTAAGTTTGACGGACGAAGCAACCATCATTTCACTCTTCGCTGAATCCCCTTATCCCTCACCATCTTCAAGAAAGGCAACACCGGCATCTGCTACTGTTCTTCTCTCCCAGCGAAGGGAAGGTAAGCGGATCCGTGATGTTGGTATATTTTAGTTCGAGAAAAAAAAAAACTTTTTGCAAAGCGATAACCGATCCTCACTCTCTTTTTGTTTCATTGTCATTGCGATTGTGTTTTCCTTTCGGTGGTCTCCTAGTATTCGTCAGTTTCATGATGGACCAAGGAGAACCAGGCAAAGATCTGCAGATATTGGAGTAGATGCGGGAGGCTGATCCCCACGACATAGAGAGCTCCAAGAAGATGGAGGCAGCCACCGAGCCGACCCCAGATACGCTCACGGCTACTACTGAGATGGTCAACGCCCCGTTTGAGGTTACAACCCCCGTGGCACTGCAGGAGCAGTTTTCCCCCTTCGAGAATGTGTCCCCCCCCCCACTGAGCTGCCCAAGGTGATTTTCTTCTTTGCCAATCTCGATTGTGGTTTTTCATCTAAGTATGTGGTGATGAATAATGCAAAATTTTATTAGCTTCGATGCCATGCTATACATAGTGGTTTAAATAACTTGTGTTTCTTATATTGGAAAGTAATTCAGAATTTGTTTCTGTCTCAATTAGAGCCCTGATGCAGACAAGGATTGTGTGGTTGTACATGTCACTCACTATAAGGCGGATGACCTGAATATATGCACTAGGAAAACAGAGTTTTTAGGCTGTTGGATCCTGGAAGCCATTTGCGCTTATACCAATGAAGAGTTGTATTCCAGCCTCACTATTGTCAAGCATGTTGTCTAGGGTGTACTGAAGCACAAGAAGTTCAAGGCTACTCCTTCGTTTGTGAGGAATACTGTTCTTGTCAAGCTTACGCAGGAAGATGACGTGGCATGCCTCCACAAACAAGTTTATGATTGGCAACGCCACAAGGTTGTCTTCATGAAGGTTCGCATGATTGAGCTGCTGCCGGACGTCCTCGATGATGTTCATGGCAAGGTTCGCCTTGTGTCCAGCCCAAATTAGATCGAGGCATGAAATAGTTGCCCCGGCTAGTGTTTAATAGTAGTTTGGATTGTGTCTAATTATCCAAACCTTGCCTGTTATTGAGCCCTCTGGGGCTAGTACTCTGTTTGAATCCGTCTATGGGAACTGCTGCTACTTTTGTGTACCCCTGAATCATGTGAGAACCATCATAATTATTGCCGAAACAGATGCGTCCTCACTAGTTTTTTCAAGAATATGGCATGGTAAGACATAAGTTGTCACGGTTTATCATACGAGCAGTGTGTGTTTTGATGAAATAGAGTACTCGTTCGAGAACTGTGCGTCGACGTATACATAAGTACTTGTAAACACTGTTGGTGCTACCCCACTTGTAAGCAGTTGTGCAAAACACGGCACATTGGCTCAGCTCGCTTCAACACTAGGCTATCGACCAACTAACAATCAACAATCTGATGTCTGACATATAAGCAACTATGTATCTTGTTACAGTGGTTCATGCAGTTAACTGAGGCCACAATGTAAATTCCAAACGTTCACACGCTAGTCCAGCGTTCATGTGGAACACTCACATTAAACTCGGCTTCATAAAAAACTTGAAAAGCATAAGTTAAGCAATTTTATACATCTCAATGATTCATAGAACATAACAAACATATACTGGTTCACAGCAAAATACAAAGTTGTGAGAAGGTTTACAAATCAGGAAAGAACAAGCAAGGCTTCTCACGAGCAAAGGGCCTCCGGCGAGCTTAAATTTCTGGAGTACACTCTGGTTTTTCTTGTTGCCACCATCCAGGGTTAGGTTCTCTCATTCCAGAATAACTAATTATAATTGTGTTCTCAGCTAGAATGCTGAACTGAACCATGTAGTGTACTGACCAGCTGAAATTCTTGTGCATTCTAGTAAATTTAAGCACAGCTATTTGCAGAAATAAGCAGACCACAATGCCGCTTGTCCGCGCACCTGTCCAAAAACTCGCCATGCAGCCATGCCAGCTAGTCCTCGGTCCATGGATGAACTGGTAGAAAGTGCATTCCGGACTAGGATGCAGTTGTTTTCGCTCGTCCCTACACTGCAATCAGGAAGTAAAACGTACGAATCAACTTTTTTATATTGCGTTGGTGATTCTACCTAGTAACTACCAATGTAGGAATACCTGGAAGAGGGGTGGTTAGAGGATGGCAACGAGGGATAGCCATCTCATTTTGCGCAGTTCTACTAAAACTGAGGTGTGTGCTTTTGATTGTGCGGATAGAAACGATACGGAGACAGACATCCCGAAACGATATGGAGACAGACATCCCTGTTTGCGCAAATACGGAATACGGTTATTTAAATAGTGACAGATATTTGCAGTGGCGTATGATTAACAATAGCATCTATTGTGTTATAATTGGCACTAGATTGACAGTATGAAAGTGTCCTTAAGTAAGTAGCATCACATCATATCAACACTGCCGCTAGATTAACATGCAGAACAATAGCATTAGTATTATTGTCATGAGAGTAGCACATGGTCAGTAAATGTGCAATCAAATTTGTGCAGTTCCACTGGGAAGCAATGTTAGCGGTGTGAGATTTAAGTGTAACTGCAAAAACACAATTCATGGGAAATAAAGCAAGACGGAAGCACATCATAAAATGGTGGTGGTATTGCTTCAATTTATCGACGGCACTAGACCATTACTTATAGTGACATTAGGTGGCATTGCTTAATGCTTCATGTGATTTTACATTAACGGTAGCGATATGGGCGTAGGGACCGCAGGGGCATAAAGTGGTGAGGCAGATGTGGTTGTCGAGAGCGGCAAACACTCAGGCAGCATGTCTGCATTTGTCTCATCTTTTATCGCCTCGGCAACATTTTCCTATGTGAGCACAGGAAATCTAGACCTGATCATTCTCATTTGCGTTGTTCCCCAACACCCGTCACTTTCTTTCCCTTTTCAACCAAGAGATAGGTCCACTTCCCCCCGCCCTTCGCCATCCACCATGCTTTCTTCGTCTTTTCAACCAAGAGACCGATTGGGTAGACAGTATCTACTATTTTCCCCCGTTTCCTCTTAGAACCAAGTCCTAGATTCATGCTACAGCTTTCCCACTTTCTTCCCTGTTTGAACCAACTCTTAGAGTCGACTGTATGAACTAGCTTTACCTCTAATAATAGTAAAAGTCTAGGTGGCTTTGGAACAGCGGGCGGAAGTAGAAAAAGATCCACACGAAGCCAAGTGGGGAGCTGAGGCAGTAGAGCAAGGCAGGTTTCGAAGGAATATATACCTGAGGTTCGTCGGCATGTGGCAAAGACGGTGTAGGGAGGCCGCATCTTTGCCACAATACCGCAGGGAGGAAGAAGGGGTCGGAGGCCCTCCGAAGCCGGGGCTCTCTCAGAGAGAACGGCACGGCCGCCGATCGGGACGTGCGGGCAGCCGTTGGTCTCCTCCCTTGCCGCACCAACACCCCTGCCCCGGTCGAGGTTGTCCGGCCGGATTTGTGACCAGCCGTGAGCTGAGAGAGTGTGTGGCCACCTATGTCTTACTTAGATCTGGAGAGCATGAGAGAGTGAACGAGAGGAACCCTAGTAAAGCAAGTGCTAAGGCTCCTGCTTATATATATAGTGGAGTGATTTTGTTGTACCAGCTTCAAAAAAATGCACTCCTACGTGTACCCGCGACTGGGTGTGAGAGAACTAGTGCGTGCGTGCATTGCTTCTCTTCGTGAGAGTACAATATACTATGCCCAAAGAACATTCGCCACAAGAGTAATAGTATAAGTGTGTGATGTGTGAGCTAAAATAAAATGTGCGCGATGTCTTTTGTTTTTAGAAGTTCTGAGGGTAGGGTGTGAAGAGCACATATGTGTGTGACATCTACCTGCAGATAGACGGTGGGTGCGAGAGGACTCGGGAGGGTGTGTGTGCGTGAGACAGAGGGACACGTATCAATGCAATGCATGTGTCCGTAAATCATTATCCGACAAACGTTCGCCACAAGCCTTTTCCTGACGAACGTCGTAAGAACCGTTAGATCGGCATCCGACAGTGTCAGTTTTGCCATGTCATTTAACAGAACAGCCACTCCTCATACACACAAATCTTCCACGTGAGTGTTAGCAACTGCCGTATGCTCCCTCCGTTGCAAAATGCAGTGCATATAGCTTTATTGCAAATTCGAACCTCGCAAACTTTTATCGAGTTTTCGTGTACCAAATTGCACATGTAGAATACCCTGTATATATCATTTCATTCATCTTCGAGAGGTAACTATAAAGATGGGGGAGGAGTCTACAAAGAAAGACCATCGTATCACCTACAGCAATTTCAACCATCCTTTGGTGTGTAGGAATATCATAGGAACTCTATATGATATGATTTTTATAGGATTTTTTCCTTTAGAGCCAATTGGTTCATAGGAATAGATTCATACTCCACATTTTAAAGGAAATAAACATGATATCATTTCTATAGCTTTAGAGCCACTTGGTTCATATGAATGGATTCCTATACTCCCATAATTTCAAAGGAAAATAAACATTAGCGTATATTCAATAGAAAAGTTCCTATGATATGAACCAAATTACATCTCTTTTCTAATCCCTCCTCATAGGAATTGAGATACATGTCATCTCTAGATTCAATAGAAAAGTTCCTATGATGTCAACTAAATGACATCTCTTTTCCAATCCCTACTCATGGGAATTGAGATACTCCATGTCATCTCTTTCCCTACAACTTCCATGTATACATCTTCTATTCCTAAATAGCTAGTACAACCCACTAGTAGCTTTTTTCCAAGACATGCAACTATGGCACAAGAACTATATAGTGTGTGAATAACTTGAAATATGGTCGCTAGATGAAGCTAATCCGACAGTGCAGAGACGGCAAATCCGAGCACTACTGGCCGTTGGATATCATCAACATTCCACCAGATCTTCCACATGTACAATTTAGAAGACTCCATGGTTGAACTTAAGCATAATGCACAAACCTCAAAACACAAGCACTTCTCCTTTGTTCTAGAATCTTCCGTATCATAATTGATTTTTTTCTAAATGAATTTACATTATTTGTTTTTTACTTTATGCTTTACAATGCACAACCCCATGAATCTTAACATTTTTATAAAACTAATTGATTTTGAATGAGATGAACTATAAGAACTAAACGAACATCTACATCATGCATATATGACTCAAAGCTTTACATGCTATAGTGTGTATTTATTCATAATTTGGTTTGAAATCTCATGCGTTCAATGCATGTGTACCTTACTAGTTTTGAGTAGAGTAGCAAATTTCATGACCCGGGTATATCAAAATGCAGGGCCCATGCATCATTGCCTTTCGGTCGAACCTACGTCCACAATTTTTTGTACGTACTATATCTCCAGTGGTCCCCGAACCCAAAATGTTTCCTCGTGCCCCTAAAACCAAGCGGCCCACACATATTTAAGGCATCGACTCAAACTCAATCCCTCTCCCGTTTACTACGACGTGGCCCCGCACGTCGTAGTAGTACTCCTAGAAACCCTACCGCCGCACGCATCATCGGTTTTCTTCAAGAGGACGAGGGAGAAGCCGATTTGTAGTGGAGGCGCTTTCAAAAAAAATGATCTGTAGTGGAGACCCCTACCCTAGGGTGCCCTAGGTAGCTGCCACACGCATCATTGGTTTTCTATTTTCTTTATGCTCTTGTGCCCTAGAGTGAAATGATGGTTGCTTCGTCCGTCTAGCTTAATGCGGGGAAGGTGGGGCTTTGTGATTTGACCCCTCATCGCTCATTTTCTACTCTGCTGGCGCTTCTGACAGGGTGCCTCAATTCCAACCGCTGCTCGAACTGTAATTTGGTGCATCGTCGTGGAACAAGGCGGTGGATGAGCCACATGCGGCCAAAGGGTCTGTTAAGTGTGTCGCCATTTCGTGTGTTGGTGGCCTGCTTGAGTCGCTATGCCAACACGACAGGTGCAGCCTACCACTTGGTTTTGCTCCTTGGTGAATCCCGACTATATTGATCTAAAAGGATACGTACTGAACTACCCTCTCCGTCTTGTTTTTTTAGGCGTCTCGGTTTATAGGGCGTGCACGTAGTTCTAGGTCATCCATTTGACTAATTAAATATGAGTTACTATGTCACAAAAAGTATATAATTGGATTATTAAGCGGATGTAGTTTCTAAACATATAATGTTCATCACATATATAGCCAGTTAAATTGTCAACCTAGAACGACGTGCATGCCATGTAAACCGATACAGAGGAAGTATAGTAGTAAAAATGAGGTGATTTTACCGAGCAATCGGCAGGGGGGCATGGCCTGTCATGCGGTCCCACGTGTCATGATGTACCAAGGCGATGCGCGTGTCCCTCTTCACGCAGAAGCAATACTACGTGGTTTGAGATGATGGCGAACCGAAGTGTGAAATAATGGTTGCTTCGTCCGTCTGGGAAGGTGCGGCATTGTGATTTGACGTCTCATTGCTCATTACTACTACTACTAGGGCAGTACGACTGGGGTGCGTCCCCTGCTATTCTGCATTGTTATTTGGTGCTTGACACGTCGACCCGGTTGCTATATGTCTCACATGTCGGCGACAGGAAGTACAGAATTCATGAAAGCGAGCGTCGACGGAGGAGTACAAGACACGTGCTACTTCGAGCGATCCATCGATACAAACCCGGTCTAAAAAAAGGCGAGGGCGGGTCTTTTCCCGCGCGGCAGGTAGGGGAGTTTGGCATAGTCTGTTCGAGGCAAGGAGGCGGGAAGGGAAACAAGCAAATAAAGGTTGAGCGACTTAGTTTTGGGAAAATCTGATTTGACGGAGTACGTACCCACTAGGGTTTATAGGGCTCATCTAAAAAACATTCATTTTTCCGTTTTATAAGTCTCAATTCTACTACTAGTAGTAGTACCATCACATGTTGGATTTCGAGGTGCGTTAGATCACCCGATGCAAGCAGTGTCAAGAGAAAACTCACCAATACATGTAGAAGTTCATGGAAATTTAGTTGTCATTCATGCATTCGTTCTAATTAATGCCTCGGTAAACATAACTTCTTGAGAAAAACGAGCGTACTAATTACTTGTGCAAACTAGGAGTACGAAATTAATTCGACCACTCACTGTCTACCTTGGTTGGAGAGATTTTGAAATTGAGCCATAAACTGGAAAGGAGGTAGTAGTAACTTTTGTCGCGATTACCATTTGTGGCCTTGTATAGATGCAAAATGTATTTTTTTTATAGTGGCCTTGTATAAGTAAATGGAGGGAGTACTAAAGGACATATATATTCCAAACAATATGATAATCTCTCTAACCAAGGTAGTAGGGACGAGGAGTAAACGGAGGGAGTAGTAAAATTTTCTCCTCGTCCTCACGAGCCACAGCAGCATGGGGCGGGGGGCGGGCGTAAGGCGTACAGTACTACTACTAGTAAGCAAGCTTCACCTCATCCTGCGAGCCACCGCACCCGTGGGCGGGGGAGACGGCGTACTAAGCAAGCTTCTCCTCGTTCTGCGAGTTGACGGGAGACATCAAAAGTACTCCAGAGTATAGAGCCTTGCCTCTAAGGTAGGCCCCACATGGTTTGCCTCTTTTTTAACATAACGCGTCAAGTCGCAATTTTTTTGTTCACCCGTGGTAGACGATCCTCCCTCCACCAAGTGGACAACCAGTACATGGTCAAATTACCACGTGGGCTGCCTTTTCATACAGAAATGAGCTCCACTGTGTACCCGCGCGGGTGTGGTTGGGAAAGAGACGGGAGTACGTGCGTCGTGCGTGCACCTCTTCTCTTCGTGCACGTCCCCCACCTACGTGGGTGTGTGTGAGAGATACAAACCTAGACAAATGGCTTGTGCGAAATAACTACTCTTCGTAAGCCATTGTAAGACTAGACAAAATGGTGAAGGAGGAGATAGGGGAGCGGCGGAGGTGTGCGATTCTTGGCCGGCGTTTGGCCTCGTTTAAATAGGATATTAAATAGACGGCGGACGGGAGGAGCTCGGACGGCTTTGCGTTTAATGCCGGCCCGGTCATGAACGGACGTGTGTCCAGAGTGGGTTTCTCGGCTTCCACACGGGCGGGTTTCATGGAGGCGTTTGAATGCGGCGAGGAGGTGTGTTCAGCCGGGCGTGCAGCGAGTGGCGCCCTCGCCTCTCACGTAGGACACCGCGTTGTTCTTCCACTGACATCTGGGCTCTTTGGGTACATGGCCTGCATGTCAGTGACCCAACGCAAGCAGCGCACAGCAGAGGAACCTTTGGTGGGCCAAAGCAGTCAGAAGCGGGCATTTCATAAACCGATGATTGTTCATTGAGTGTGACATCATCCTTTTCATGTAGATAAGCCCACTATGTTGATAGCCCGTTCGATACGTTGTGATTCATAAAGACCGCTGCAAACATCAATGTTCTGCTTATCACAGATAAGATTGATTAATACCCATAACAATCCAGGTCCTTAACAAAGGGTGCATGCACGTATAGGTTGAGCGTGTATCTTGCATCGTGTGTTGTGTGCATGCAGGCGTGTGAGTGTTGTGTGCGTGCAAGGGTATGTTTCAGTGTTGCATGCATGTGTGCGTACGTGCGTGTGTTCGTGAGTGCATGTGTACGTGTCAGTGTTGCACGCCTGCATGCGTGCATGTGTTCGTTATGTGTATGTGTCAGTGTTGCACGCCTACATGTGTGCCTGTCTTGTGTGCGTGCATGTGTACGTGTGGGGTGAGGCTACACGTCAGTCGACTGACTTTTTCATCTCTGGTCATTAGATTTTCCAGCCGTTGGATACGAAATCAAGGGCCTGCAGTTTATCATCAAACTCCACCGCCCTGAGCCGCCAGCCACCACCGGCGAACCCGGCACCCGCCGCCCAGCGGCCGGCCAGCCGCCACGCCGCCCGCCCACCCGAAACCACTCCCCACCACCGGTCCGCGCCGCACCGCCATCCCTCTACCCCCCTGCGCGAGCTTTATCTCGTGATCCCACCACGCCCAATCAACGCCCCCCCACCACGGATCGCCAACCAGAGGTATCACGACTTGAGTACCCATCGACCACTAATTTATTACCATTTTGTCCTTCATATCTGCGCTGGCGAGGTGGGCCCTCTGGTAATGTCGCTGCTGAATGTGGACCGTTTGGTGGTCAATTGATCGTGTCATCAATAAAATACGGAGCTGTATGGTGAGCCAGTGACCGTATGATCACCCTAAAATGTATTTTATTAACACAGTACAGCCTCAAACTACCATTTCTTTCTTTCATATACGGGCTGACAGGTGGGCCCCCGATTCACAGCGCCCGATGGTGCAACACTAGTTGCACCATGTGGAACGTTGGTGGTCAATTGATTGTGTCATCAACAAAATACGGAGTTATGCGGGTGAGCGGTGACCGTATAATCATGACATGTATTTTTTAACATGGTACAGACGCAAGGGCTCATATATACGCGCAAGCACTCACCGCTATAACCGCGCACACGCAGACCCTACCCCTATGAGCACCTTCGAGAGAGTCTGAGATTTTATGAAGTCACCATAGGTGCCTCGTAGTCGAGCGGAACGTCTCCTCCCACTGAACGCACATCGCCGGAAAATACTGAAATTAACCCAGGATAAATGCGAGCACCGGGACTTTAACCCTGGTGGGCTCGAGAAACCACTGTCCTCCTAACCATCCAACCACATGTTGGTTAGCACGACAAAATGTATGTGGTGACCGTGATGAGCTTATTCTGAAGTCCAGTGACCATATCGTGCTTTCGCTTCAAATACAATGACCGTAAGCGTCGTCAACAAAATACGGAGCACGCATCAAATGCAAAGTCCGTCAGTGTCATCAAGAAAATACGGAGACATATCGTGAGCCAGATACCGTATGATCACCACGAGAATGTATACGGTGACCGTAATGAGCATATTCTGAAGTTCAGTGACCGTATAGTGCTTTAGCTTGAAATAAAGTGACCGTCATGCGTGAATGTGTCGTGGGCATGCATAATTTTAGAGGGCCAAGAGATAGTTTGTGTGCGTACGTGACAGTGGTGTAGAAAGAGGGGATGTCCGATGGAGACAAGGAGAGATATGCCCTTCGTTTCTCTTTCCCGTGACTAATACTTTAGGAGAATATATAAACATTCACAATGCAGAACAAATATTTTTGGATGCACCATGCAATTAAATTTCATGTATAACATTGTACTATTGTATATGCTTATTTTCTTAGTGGCCGATTGCGTGTGTGGTGTGGTGGGCACATCATTTCTAGTTGTGGTGGGTCAACATGAGGACTCATGGGTCGGTTCCATCCTGCGCCACATAGGTTGGATTGAGACGCGTTATACGAAGACCCATGTGGAGGACTCGGCGTACAACACAAAGCTAGCTACCAGAGTCGCGGAGGACTCTATCCCCACTGGTGATAAGCCGACTATATATGATTTGTAACCCTAGGCCCCCAGTATGTTATAGAAGCTTGGGGGCTAGTTTGTCGATAGTATACACACATGCACAATGCCTAGTATTCACGTGTACTTTGTACACACCCATATCACTAATATACAGTACCAGGAGTAGTCTTTTTCCTCAACTGCAAGGGTCCGAACTAAGGTAAAACTTTGCCTCGTATTACCATCCAGCCTAAC
Organism: Aegilops longissima; assembly: GCA_021605205.1. Lineage (NCBI taxonomy): Eukaryota > Viridiplantae > Streptophyta > Magnoliopsida > Poales > Poaceae > Aegilops > Aegilops longissima. Next base: position 608,558,020 of record CM038682.1, read on the forward strand.
AGTCAGGGATATCCTACCGAATGATATGATGGAATCATATCTGCCAACTACTAAGAGAGAGGTGTGTGCAGGGGGGCAATGTGTGAGAGAGGCCTAAAGACAATGTGCATGCGGGAGACACGTAGGCACATACATGTCTTGATATAGAGGGCTAGTAGAGACCGTGCGTGTGTATATATGCATGTGAGAGAAATAGTGTTTTCCAACTGAGATTAGTGAAAAGAGTGGTAAGTAGTAGTCAGAAAGAGAGAGAGAGAGAGAGAGAGAGAGAGAGATACAGAGAGAGAATGTGCGTGAGACTCCCCGACACCCCGAGAGAGATTGTGAGCATGTGTGAAAGAGAAATGTCGATGCATATAAAGTGTGTGCACTTATGTGGTAGATAGAGAGATATATAGCGCGTTTGTGAGAATAGGCCGAGGCGTAGTGCATCTACGTGTAAAAGGCGGTTCCACGCATTAAATTAAAATATAAATGGCATTATTATTTTTGGATGAGATCATGAATTTTGCAAATTGCGTATGGACGAAAACCGGTCTATCAGACACCCATACTCTATTGAATTCTAGCATGTGCATGTGTTTATTTCATATTATCGATCCATAGAGTGAGAGCGGTTTGAAATACAGGCAATGGATGCTTTTGCAATTCATATATAAACATTAATTAGTGCACTCCATGTTGTTAGTGTGAAGCACTTTATACATTTTTCACTTGCATGGATACATTCCAAATTGCTAGCTACGAAAAAGAATACATGTCGAATTCAACATAAAGGGGGTTTCGAAGATTCGAATTCATAGGAAGTGGATTCGAACCCGAGATAATGGCATTTGTAAATCAGATGTAAAAGGGGGCATCAATCTTTGTTGTGCGTTTGAACATGCTATATATATTCATACACATGTCTAACTTTTTTTTTGCAACCAAGGAGATTATATCGGGACCATGCATGAACTGCGTAAGTTGCATATTTTTAATATATACGTGTACAATGTATATTCAAATGTACCACCTCCATTCCAAAATAATCGTAGCTTTAGGATTTTCAAGAGTAAAGATTTGTGAAGTTTGACAAATCCTGAATGTTCAATTCAAGAGAACCGAAAGCGTTAATGCTTCGCTCCCAAATATTGAGCGAAGCGCCAAATAGGCCTCTGGTCACCCAAAACCCTTGAGACTAATGTTTGGTGGTAGGAAATTACTGTCTGACTCGGCCCGTGTAGCCTATCGGCCCGATGTCCAAAGGTCTAAACACAGGTAGGTTTGTAACTTCACCAAGGCGCCAGTCTCAACCGCCTCGAGAAGCATTCATATGCCGTGGCGCCTAAACACCCATCTTTCGGCGAAATCTAACCCACCCACATTTGGGACACCTGAGATTACTGTCCTACCTCCAACCCGCAATATGTCTGAAATTTTAGATGGGGGCAAAGTTTGTAACTTTCCCCAAATTTCAAACAAGCGCGTCCCAAATAGAAACATTGTTCCCCCTTAGTTCCCCGCCTCCCTCCGCTTCCCCATTCATACTCCATGGGCGCCAAAACGCCCTCTCCACCAGCCGCGAAATCCCAGCCTCCTCCGTCCTCCACCCCATAGTGCCCAATCCACCGCCGCCCTCCTCCATCACGCCGGAGTCGGTACCCCGACGTCGTCGTCCAATGCAACCGCAACTGCAACGCCCTCAAGGACTTAGCAGCTTAAGCCGAGGTAGAGTTGCCTCCACGATGCCGACGCCAGCGTGCGCCATACCAGAACCACTCCGACCACACCGTCCTGTGCCTCACTGCTGCCGCAACACTGCCGTAACCGTCCACCGCACCGGAGCTGTTCCCACTATGCCGTCGTTCGCCGCCTCAGATCTGGTTCCCCGCCGCCGACAGACGGTCACCACACCACACTCAACAACCTGGCCATGGGTTCGTCCAAGGCTGCACCGTCCTCCACAACTTCTCGTTTCCAGCGAACCACAAGAAGATCATTGGGAAAACAGAAGGAGGACACAAACCTTGCCAGAGAGAAAGAGGTACTCCTCTTCCCTTATTCGTGCAAACCTTACGTCTCTGCTCACACCATATTCATCCCACGAAAGAAACTAGTTGAGCGCTTCTTACTACATCTTCTTCGTGATACTAAATGCACAAGGTTTCCTCCCTTTACAATTTCACCTTTGCTAGAGGTCAGTAGCCCGCCTGGATTTCAATTCAGGGTCAGTCGAACCGCAATTAAAAGAAGTAGCACCCACTTAGGCGCGCGGAGCACCTAGTCTGCATGTTCGCCGGGGAAGTGGCGCATCGGTGTCTATCATATGGGTGTGGGGCGTAGGAGCTGCTTGCGCCCGATCCGGAGGTCGGCGGGGCTTGAATGGATGGCCGGGGGCGGTGCCAAGCACGGCAGTGCAGTGAGGTCTAGGGGAGGGCGCAGGCAGGGGACTGGGCCGGTGGTCGCTGCCGTTTCGAGGAAGATCATCAACACTGACTGGCTGGAGGTAGATGAAGGCGATCTGCCCATTCTCTGTACATCGGACGGTGCAGAAAAAATGGACTGGCCTATTTGTTTTCAGTCGAATGTTATTTTCATAGAATCCTATAGTAATTTAGTGTGCCATGCATGTTATAGAGCTATCATATGTCTCCCGTCATTTATTTCTCACCGACCTGCTATCTGGTACCTTTACACTGTACTAATTGTGCACACACTTCACCCATACTCACACTATTGTTTTTTATGCATGGATATTTCAGACTCTGACGCAGTATTGATGAATGCTGAAAAGAAAAGACAGAAGTCGCTCCAGTGTAATTCAAAGATAAGCACTAAGCGTTTCAGCGCTCTAAAGGATGTCGTGTCAGCAGTTGGAGACAGTAAACGTAGCTCTGCAGTTGATGATCTCAATTGCCACACACAACCATCCCAGGTGCTTGCTTTAACTTCACGCTGTCAAATGTGGTTGCATGTTGCATATGGTGTCTAGCTTGTATTGCTTCCAATTTGGTTAAATTGCATCTGCTTACTTTACACATTATACCTTTGATAATGACATGCCTCCTGTTTTTGATACATACTACATATGTCTATTAACCATGTTCGTACATCAAACTAATGCTTTTTTGTATCCCTCGTCAATCACTTATGATGAGACAGTCACCCGAGTGTTGGGGAACGTAGTAATTTCAAAAAAATTCCTACGCACACGCAAGATCATGGTGATGCATAGCAACGAGAGGGGAGAGTGTTGTCCATGTACCCTCGTAGACCGAAAGCGGAAGTGTTAGCACAACGCGGTTGATGTAGTCGTCGACGTCTTCACGATCCGACTGATCAAGCACGAGCATACGGCACCTCCGAGTTCAGCACACGTTCAGCCCGATGGCGTCCCTCGAACTCCGATCCAGCCGAGTGTTGAGGAGAGTTTCGTCGACCTGACGGTGTGGTGGCGATGATGATGTTCTATCGGCGGGGCTTCGCCTAAGCACCACTATGATATTATCGAGGTGGACTATGGTGGAGGGGCACCGCTGCGGCTAAAAGATCAATGATCAATTGTTATGTCTATGGGGTGCCCCTGCCCCGTATATAAAGGAGCAAGGGGGGAGGCGTCCGGCCGGGGGGGGCGCCAGAGGAGTCCTACTCCCACGGGAGTAGGACTCCTCCCTTCCTTGTTGGACTAGGAGAAGGGGAGGAGGAGAGAGAGGGAAGGAAGAGGCGCCCCTCCTTGTCCTATTCGGACTAGAGGGGAGGGCGCGTCCTGCCCAGCCGCCCTCCTCTTCTCCACTAAGGCCCACTATGGCCCATTAAACCTCCGGGGGGTTCCGTAACCCCTTGGTACTCGGTAAAATCCTGATTTCACCCGGAACACTTCCGAGATCCAAATATAGGCTTCCAATATATCAATCTTCATGTCTCGACCATTTCGAGACTCCTCGTCATGTCCGTGATCACATCCAAGACTCCGAACAACCTTCGGTACATCAAAACTCATAAACTCATAATATAACCATTAACAAAACTTTAAGCGGGCGGACCCTACGGGTTCGAGAACTATGTAGACATGACCGAGACACGTCTCCGGTCAATAACCAATAGCGGAACCTGGATGCTCATATTTGCTCCCACATATTCTACAAAGATCTTTATCGGTCAAACCGCATAACAACATCGTTGTTCCTTTGTCATCGGTATGTTACTTGCCGAGATTCGACCGTCGGTATCTCAATACCTAGTTCAATCTCGTTACTATCGCAAGTCTCTTTACTCATTCTCGTAATACATCATCCGCAACTAACTCATTAGTTGCAATGCTTGCAAGGCTTAAGTGATGTGCATTACCGAGTGGGCCCAGAGATACTTCTCCGACAATCGGAGTGACAAATCCTAATCTCGAAATACGCCAACCCAACAAGTACCTTTGGAGACACCTATAGAGCACCTTTATAATCACCCGATTCTGTTGTGACATTTGGTAGCACACAAAGTGTTCCTCCGTAAGCGAGAGTTGCATAATCTCATAGTCATAGGAACATGTATAAGTCATGAAGAAAGCAATAGCAATATACTAAACGATCGAGTGCTAAGCTAACGGAATGGGTCAAGTCAATCACATCATTCTTCTAATGATGTGATCCTGTTAATCAAATGACAACTCATGTCAATGGCTAGGAAACATAACCATGTTTGATCAACGAGCTAGTCAAGTAGAGGCATACTAGTGACACTCTGTTTGTCTATGTATTCACACAAGTATTATGTTTTCGGTTAATACAATTCTAGCATGAATAATAAACATTTATCATGATATAAGGAAATAAATAATAATTTTATTGTTGCCTATAGGGCATATTTCCTTCAGTCTCCCACTTGCACTAGAGTCAATAATCTAGATTACACAGTAATGATTCTAACACCCATGGAGCCTTGGTGTTGATCATGTTTTGCTCGTGGAAGAGGCTTAGTCAACGATTCTGCAACATTCAGATCCGTATGTATCTTGCAAATTTCTATGTCTCCCACCTGGACTAAATCCCGGATGGAATTGAAGCGTCTCTTGATGTGCTTGGTTCTCTTGTGAAATCTGGATTCCTTCGCCAAGGCAATTGCACCAGTATTGTCACAAAAGATTTTCATTGGACCCGATGCACTAGGTATGACACCTAGATCGGATATGAACTCCTTCATCCAGACTCCTTCATTTGCTGCTTCCGAAGCAGCTATGTACTCCGCTTCACACATAGGTCCCACCACAACGCTTTGATTAGAACTACACCAACTGACAGATCCACCGTTCAATGTAAACACGTATCCGGTTTGCGATTTAGAATCATCCGGATCAGTGTCAAAGCTTGCATCGACGTAACCATTTACGACTAGCTCTTTGTCACCTCCATAAACGAGAAACATATCCTTAGTCCTTTTCAGGTATTTCAGGATGTTCTTGATCGCTTTCCAGTGATCCACTTCTGGATTACTTTGGTACCTCCCTACCAAACTTATAGCAAGGCACACATCAGGTCTGGTACACAGCATTGCATTATTGCATACATGATAGAGCCTATGGCTGAAGCATAGGGAACATCTTTCATCTTCTCTCTATCTTCTGCAGTGGTCGGGCATTGAGTCTTACTCAACTTCACACCTGGTAACACAGGCAAGAACCCTTTCTTTGCTTGATCCATTTTGAACTTCTTCAAAACTTTGTCAAGGTATGTGCTTTGTGAAAGTCCAATTAAGCGTCTTGATCTATCTCTATAGATCTTGATGCCTAATATATAAGCAGCTTCACTGAGGTCCTTCATTGAAAAACTCTTATTCAAGTATCCCTTTATGCTATCCAGAAATTCTGTAACATTTCCAATCAACAATATGTCATCCACATATAATATCAGAAATGCTACAGAGCTCCCACTCACTTTCTTGTTAATACAGGCTTCTCCAAAAGTCTGTATAAAACCAAATGCTTTGATCACACTATCAAAGCGTTTATTCCAACTCCAAGAGGCTTGCACCAATCCATAAATGGATCGCTGGAGCTTGCACACTTTGTTAGCTCCTTTTGGATCGACAAAACCTTCTGGTTGCATCATATACAACTCTTCTTCCAGAAATCCATTCAGGAATGCAGTTTTGACATCCATTTGTCAAATTTCATAATCATAAAATGCGACAATTTCTAACATGATTTGGACAGACTTAAGCATCGCTACGGGTGAGAAAGTCTCATCGTAGTCAATCCCTTGAACTTGTCGAAAACCTTTCGCAACAAGTCGAGCTTTATAGACAGTAACATTACCGTCAGCGTCAGTCTTCTTCTTGAAGATCCATTTATTCTCAATGGCTTGCCGATCATCGGGCAAGTCAACCAAAGTCCATACTTTATTCTCATACATGGATCCCATCTCGGATTTCATGGCTTCAAGACATTTTGCGGAATCTGGGCTCACCGTCGCTTCTTCATAGTTCGTAGGTTCGTATGGTCTAGTAACATAACCTCCAGAACAAGATTACCGTACCACTCTGGTGCGGATCTTACTCTGATTGACCTACGCAGTTCAGTAACAACTTGATCTGAAGTTTTATGATCATCATCATTAACTTCCTCACTAATTGGTATAGACGTCACAGGAACCGCTTTCTGTGATGAACTACTTTCCAATAAGGGAGCAGGTACGGTTACTTCATCAAGTTCTACTTTCCTCGCACTCACTTCTTTCGAGAGTAACTCCTTCTCTAGAAAGGATCCATTCTTATCAACGAATATCTTGCCTTCGGATCTGTGATAGAAGGTGTACCCAACAGTCTCCTTTGGGTATCCTATGAAGACACATTTCTCTGATTTGGGTTCGAGCTTATCAGGTTGAAGATTTTTCGCATAAGCATCGCAGCCCCAAACTTTAAGAAACGACAACTTTGGTTTCTTGCCAAACCACAGTTCATAAGGCGTCGTCTCAGCGGATTTTGATGGTGTCCTATTTAACATGAATGCGGCCATCTCTAAAGCATAACCCCAAAACGATAGCGGTAAATCAGTAAGAGACATCATAGATCACACCATATCTAGTAAAGTACGATTACGACGTTCGGACACACCATTACGCTGTGGTGTTCGGGTGGCGTGAGTTCTGAAACTATTCGCATTGTTTCAAATGTAGACCAAACTCGTAACTCAAATATTCTCCTCCACGATCAGATCGTAGAAACTTTATTTTCTTGTTACGATGATTTTCAACTTCACTCTGAAATTCTTTGAACTTTTCAAATGTTTTAGACTTATGTTTCATTAAGTAGATATACCCATATCTGCTTAAATCATCTGTGAAGGTGAGAAAATAACGATACCCGCCGTGAGCCTCATATTCATTGGTCCACATACATCAATATGTATGATCTCCAATAAATCAGTTGCTCGCTCCATAGTTCCGAGAACACTGTTTTAGTCATCTTGCCCATGAGGCATGGTTCGCAAGTACCAAGTGATTCATAATCAAGTGATTCCAAAAGTCCATCAGTATGGAGTTTCTTCATGCGCTTTACACCAATATGACCCAAACAGCAGTGCCACAAATAAATTGCACTATCATTATCAACTCTGCATCTTTTGGCTTCAACATTATGAATATGTGTATCACTACTATCGAGATTCATCAAAATAGACCACTCTTCAAGGGTGCATGACCATAAATGATATTACTCATATAAATAGAACAACCATTATTCTTCTGATTTAAATGAATAACCGTCTCGCATCAAACAAAATCCAGATATAATGTTCATGCTCAACGCTGCCACCAAATAACAATTATTTAGGTCTAATACTAATCCCGAAGGTAGATGTAGAGGTAGCGTGCCGACGGTGATCACATCGACTTTGGAACCGTTTCCCATGCGCATCGTCACCTCGTCCTTGGCCAGTGTTCGCTTAATCCGTAGTCCCTGTTTTGAGTTGCAAATATTAGCAACAGAACCAGTATCAAATACCCAGGTGCTACTACGAGCTCTTGTAAGGTACACATCAATAACATGTATATCACATATACCTTTGTTCACCTTGCCATCCTTCTTATCCGCCAAATACTTGGGGCAGTTCCGCTTCCAGTGACTAGTCTGCTTGCAGTAGAAGTACTCAGTCTCAGGCTTAGGTCCAGACTTGGGTTTCTTCTCTTGAGCAGAAACTTGCTTGCTGTTCTTCTTGAAGTTCCCCTTCTTCTTTCCTTTGCCCTTTTTCTTGAAACTGGTGGTCTTATTAACCATCAACACTTGATGGTCCTTCTTGATTTCTACCTCCGCGGCTTTTAGCATTGCGAAGAGCTCGGGAATCGTCTTATCCATCCCTTGCATGTTATAGTTCATCAAAAAGCTCTTGTAGCTTGGTGGCAGTGATTGAAGAATCCTCTCAATGACGTTATCATCCGGAAGATTAACTCCCAGTTGAATCAAGTGATTGTTATACCCAGACATTCTGAGTATATGCTAACTAACAGAACTATTCTCCTCCATCATGCAGTTGTAGAATTTATTGGAGACTTCATATCTCTCAATCCGAGCATTTGCTTGAAATATTAACTTCAACTCCTAGAACATCTCATATGCTCCATGACGTTCAAAACGTCGTTGAAGTCCCGGTTCTAAGCCGTAAAGCATGGCACACTGAGCTATCGAGTAGTCATCAGCTTTGCTCTGCCAGACGTTCATAACATCTGGTGTTGCTCCTGCAGCAGGTTTGGCACCTAGCGGTGCTTCCAGGACGTAATTATTCTGTGGAGCAATGAGGATAATCCTCAAGTTACGGACCCAGTCCGTGTAATTGCTACCATCATCTTTCAACTTTGCTTTCTCAAGGAACGCATTAAAATTCAACGGAACAACAGCACGGGCCATCTATCTACAATCAACATAGACAAGCAAGATACTATCAGGTACTAAGTTCATGATGAATTTAAGTTCAATTAATCATATTACTTAAGAACTCCCACTTAGATAGACATCCCTCTAATCCTCTAAGTGATCACGTGATCCATATCAACTAAACCAAAACCGATCATCACGTGAAATGGAGTAGCTTTCAATGGGGAACATCATTATGTTTATCATATCTACTATATGATTCACGCTTGACCTTCCGGTCTTAGTGTTCCGAGGCCATATCTGCATATGCTAGGCTCATCAAGTTTAACCTGAGTATTCTGCGTGTGCAAAACTGGCTTGCACCCGTTGTAGATGGACGTAGAGCTTATCATACCCGATCATCACGTGGTGTCTGGGCACGACGAACTTTGGCAATGGTGCATACTCAGGGAGAACACTTTTATCTTGAAATTTAGTGAGAGATCATCTTATAATGCTACCATCAATCAAAGCAAGATAAGATGCATAAAAGATAAACATCACATGCAATCAAGATAAGTGATATGATATGGCCATCATCATCTTGTGCTTGTGATCTCCATCTCCGAAGCACCGTCATGATCACCATCATCACCGGCGCGACACCTTGATCTCCATCGTAGCATCGTTGTCGTCTCACCAATCTTATGCTTCTACGACTATCGATACCGCTTAGTGATAAAGTAAAGCATTACAGGCGATTGCATTGCATACAATAAGCGACAACCATATGGCTCTGCCGATTGCCGATAACTCGGTTACAAAACATGATCATCTCATACAATAAAATATAGCATCATGCTTTGACCATATCACATCACAACATGCCCTGCAAAAACAAGTTAGACGTCCTCTACTTTGTTGTTGCAAGTTTTACGTGGCTGCTATGGGCTGAGCAAGAACCGTAATTACCTACGCATCAAAACCACAACGATAGTTTGTCAAGTTGGTGCTGTTTTAACCTTTGCAAGGCCCGGGCGTAGCCACACTCGGTTCAACTAAAGTTGGAGAAACTGACACCCGCCAGCCACCTGTGTGCAAAGCACGTTGGTAGAACCAGTCTCGCGTAAGCGTACGCGTAATGTCGGTCCGGGCCGCTTCATCCAACAATACCGCCGAACCAAAGTATGACATGCTGGTAAGCAATATGACTTATATCGCCCAGAACTCACTTGTGTTCTACTCGTGCATATGACATCTACGCATAAAACCAGGCTCTGATGCCACTGTTGGGGAACGTAGTAATTTCAAAAAAATTCCTACGCACACGCAAGATCATGGTGATGCATAGCAACAAGAGGGGAGAGTGTTGTCCACGTACCCTCATAGACCGAAAGCGGAAGCGTTAGCACAACGCGGTTGATGTAGTCGTACATCTTCATGATCCGACCGATCAAGTACCGAACGACGGCACCTCCGAGTTCAACACACGTTCAGCCCGATGACATCCCTCGAACTCCGATCCAGCCGAGTGTTGAGGGAGAGTTTCGTCAGCACGACGGTGTGGTGACGATGATGATGTTCTACCGACGCAGGGCTTTGCCTAAGCACCACTTATCAAGCTGGACTATGGTGGAGGGGGGTACCGCACACGGCTAAAAGATCAATGATCAATTGTTATGTCTATGGGGTGCCCCCTACCCCCGTATATAAAGGAGCAAGGGGGGAGAGGCGGCCGGCCAGGAAGGGCACGCCAGGAGGACTCCTACTCCCACCGGGAGTAGGACTCCCTCCCTTTCCTTGTTGGACTAGGAGAAGGGGGGAGGAGGAGAGAGAGGGGAAGGAAAGGGGGGCGCCCCCTCCTTGTCCTATTCGGACTAGAGGGGGAGGGGGCGCGCAGCCTGCCCTGGCCGCCCCTCCTCTTCTCCACTAAGGACCACTATGGCCCATTAAACCCCCGAGGGGTTCCGGTAACCCCTCCGGTACTCCGGTAAAATCCTGATTTCACCCGGAACACTTTCGATATCCAAATATAGGCTTCCAATATATCAATCTTCATGTCTCGACCATTTCGAGACTCCTCTTCATGTCCGTGATCACATCCGGGACTCCAAACAACCTTCGGTACATCAAAAGTCATAAACTCATAATATAACAGTCATCGAAACTTTAAGCGTGCGGACCCTACGGGTTCGAGAACTATGTATACATGACCGAGACACGTCTCCGGTCAATAACCAATAGCGGAACCTGGATGCTCATATTGGCTCCCACATTCTATGAAGATCTTTATCGGTCAAACCGCAAAACAACATACGTTGTTCCCTTTGTCATCGGTATGTTACTTTCCCGAGATTCGATCGGCGGTTCTCAATACCTAGTTCAATCTCGTTACCGGCAAGTCTCTTTACTCATTTCGTAATACATCATCCCTCAACTAACTCATTAGTTGCAATGCTTGCGAGGCTTAAGTGATGTGCATTACTTAGTGGGCCCAGAGATACCTCTCCGACAATCGGAGTGACAAATCCTAATCTTGAAATACGCCAACCCAACAAGTACCTTTGGAGACACCTGTAGAGCACCTTTATAATCACCCAGTTATGTTGTGATGTTTGGTAGCACACAAAGTGTTCCTCCGGTAAACGGGAGTTGCATAATCTCATAGTCATAGGAACATGTATAAGTCATGAAGAAAGCAATAGCAATATACTAAACGATCGAGTGTTAAGCTAACGGAATGGGTCAAGTCAATCACATCATTCTTCTAATGATGTGATCCCGTTAATCAAATGACAACTCATGTCAATGGCTAGGAAACATAACCATCTTTGATCAACGAGCTAGTCAAGTAGAGGCATACTAGTGACACTTTGTTTGTCTATGTATTCACACAAGTATTATGTTTCCAGTTAATACAATTCTAGCATGAATAATAAACATTTATCATGATATAAGGAAATAAATAATAACTTCATTATTGCCTCTAGGGCATATTTCCTTCACCGAGTGGGTTACTGTGAGACGCCATACTCGTTTGAAGAGTGCAGTTTCATCCTCCCCACATGATTCTCAAGAAACATCAATGCTAAATGAAGATAGTCAACGTAGCTCTCTAGTTGATGACCGCAATTCCCCCATACCACCATCACAGGTGCTTGCTCTAACTTTGCAGTGTGATATGTGGTTGCATGTTGCATACGGTGTCTAGCTTGTAATGCTTCTAATTAGGGTAAATTGCATCTTCTTAGTTTATACATTATACCTGTGAATATGACATGCCTTCCTATTTTTGGTACACACTACATCTATGTGTTAACCTTGTTCTTACATGAAACTACCGCTCTTCTGTATCCTGCATCAATCACTTACGATGAGTCACCTTTATTCGTTGCATATTGCATATTATTTTTAGCATGTTGCCATTTATTGCTTCTAATTTGGTCTAATACATTTTTTAGGGCAGCCTTTTAATTTGGCAGAGTGATATTGGTTTCATCTTTCATATGGTTTCTAGCTTGCATTGATTCTAACAAGTTCAAGCACCTTGTGCTTAGTTTACACTTTATACATCATACATGTCAATATGTCACGTCGTCCTGTTTTTCATACATATTCCATCCTGTTATCATGCGGCTGCCTTACATGAAAGTAGTGTTCGTCTGTATCATGCATCAATGAGTTCTGAAGAGCAAATTTTATTAATTTTTCTTATGGGTTTGACTTGGCAAGGCAAAATCAAGAAAGAGGAAGGAAAAGAGTAAGGAAGGCGATGATGGTGGTCCTCTGCTGACAACGTAAGCAGACATCTGATCGATTCTCCTTGTCTTGATAGTGCATTACAAGGTCCAAGTCTCCGCTCCCCTACTCCACCATCCAAGGTGCTTGCTCTAACTTGGCAGTGTGAATCTGGTTGCATGTTGCATATGGTGTCTAGCTTGTATTGCTCCTAATTAGTGTAAACTGCATATGCTTAGCTTACACATGATACGTGTGAATATGACACGCTTTCCTATTTTTGGTACATACTATATCTGTCTATCACACCATGTTCTTACATGAAACTACTCTTCTCGTGTATCCTGCATCGATCACTTATGATGGAACACCTTTAAGTTGGCAGTGTGATATTGGTTTGCGTCTTGAATATGATTTCTAGCATGTATTGCTTCTAGTTTGATGAACGCCACCTATGACAAGACAGTTTTAACTTGGCAGAGTGATATTTATTGCACCTTTCATATGGTGTCTAGTTTGCAGTGCTTCTAATTTGTTGAAGTGCCTTCTGCTTAGTTACCACATCATAGGTGTGAATATGTCAAGCTGTCCATTTTTTTTGTATATATTCCATCCTCGTATCATGACTTTGCCTTTCATCAGAGTAGTGTTCGTCAGTATCATGCATCAATGAGTTTTGGGCAAAATCAAGAAAGAGGAAGGAAGAGAGTAAGGAAGGCGATGATGGTGGTCCTCTGCAGCAACGTAAACGGAGCATCTGTACTGATTCTCCTTGTACTGATAGTGCATTACAAGGTCCAAGTCTCAGCTCCCCTACTCCACCATCCAAGGTGCTTGCTCTAACTTGGCAGTGTGATATCTGGTTGCATGTTGCATATGGTGTCTAGCTTGTATTGCTCCTAATTAGTGTAAACTGCATCTGCTTAGCTTATACATGATACATGTGAATATGACACGCTTTCCTGTTTTTGGTACATACTATATCTGTCTATCACACCATGTTCTTACATGAAACTACTCTTCTTGTGTATCCTGCATCAGTCACTTATGATGGAACACCTTTAAGTTGGCAGTGTGATATTGGCTTGCGTCTTGAATATGATTTCTAGCATGTATTGCTTCTAGTTTGATGAAGCGCCACCTATGGCGAGACAGTTTTAACTTGGCGAGTGATATTGATTGCACCTTTCATATGGTGTCTAGTTTGCAGTGCTTCTAATTTGTTGAAGTGCCTTCTGCTTAGTTACCACATCATAGGTGTGAATATGTCAAGCCGTCCATTTTTTCGTACATATTCCATCCTCGTATCATGACTTTTCCTTTCATCAGAGTAGTGTTCGTCAGTATCATGCATGAATGAGTTCTGAAGAGCGAATTATATTCCTTTTTCTTGTCGGTTTGACCTCACAATGTAAAATCAATAAAACTGAAGGAAATTGGCAAGGCATTGGATGATGGTGGTCCTTCCGAGCAACTGAAATGGAGGTTCTCTACATATTCTACTCCGCCATCCTCCCAACAAGATTAAGCTAGACAACGCAAGGCTATCTGATCCAACGTAGCTGTGTAGATGATGAGCACATCTCCCCTGCTCCACCATCACAGGTGCTTGCTCTAACTTGGCACTATTATATGTGGTTGCATGTTGCGTATGATGTCTAGCTTGTATTGCTTCTAACTTTGTTGAATTGCATCTGCTTACTTTACACATAATGCATCTGAATATGACACGTGTTCCTGTTTCTAGAACAGGCGTGTACATGATGAGCACATCTCCCCTACTCCACCATCACAGGTGCTTGCTCTAACCTGGCACTATTATATGTGGTTACATGTTGCTTATGATGTCTAGCTTGTATTGCTTCTAACTTTGTTGAATTGCATCTGCTTACTTTACACATAATGCCTGTGAATATGACACGTGTTCCTGTTTCTAGAACATACGTGTACATGATGAGCACATCTCCCCTACTCCACCATCACAGGTGCTTGCTCTAACTTGGAACTATTATATGTGGTTGCATTTTCCGTATGATGTCTAGTTTTTATTGCTTCTAATTATGTTGAATTTCATCTGCGTAGCTTACAACTTATACCTGCAACGATCACTTACCCATAAGACACATTTAACTTGGGACTGTGATGTAGGTTGCATCTTGCATTGTCTTCTAGCTTGTACTGCTTCTAATTTCTTGAAATGGCACTTCTGACGAGACACTTTTTACCTGATAGAGTGATATTGGTTGCATGTTCATATGGTGCCTAGCTTTCATTTCTTCTAATTTTGTTGAAATGTCTTCCGCTTACTATTTTTTCATACATATTCCATCCTCTTATCGTACGTGTGAATATGAAACGCTGTCTTGTTTTGTATATATTCCATCCTCCTATCCTGCGCTTGCCTTACATCAAAGTATTATTCGTCTGTATCATGCATCAACCAGTTATGCAGAGCTAATTTTATTCATCATCTTGTAGTTTTGACTTCATAAGGCAATATCAGAAAATAGGAAGGAAAAGAGTAAGTTATGGGATGTTGGTGGTCCTCCGCACCGACACAAACAGAGAATCTCTAGATTTTCCACTGCTACTGCTAATGAAGTTGAAGTCCCAAGTCTACATGATGAGTTCATCTCCCGTACTCCACCATCGCAGGTGCTTGCTCTAAGTTGACAGTGTGATAATTGGTTTCATGTTGCATATGTTGTCTAGCATGTATTTCTTCTATTTTGATTAAATTGCACCTGCTGAGTTCATACGTTATACATGTGCATATGACATGGTGTTCTGTGTCTACAATACATTGCATCTATCTATCATACCATGTTCTTACATCAAAGTACTGTTGTTGTGTATCCCGCATCAGTCACTCATGATTGGACACTTTTAACATGGCAGTTTGATAATGGTTGCATCTTGCATAGATTTCTACGTTGTACTGCTTCTAATTTTTTGAATTGCCACTTATGACAAGACACTTTTAACTTAGCATAGTAATATTGGTTGCATCTTTCATATGGTGTCTAGCTTGAATTACTTCTATTTTCTTGAAAATCCTTCTGCTTAGTTTACACATCGTAGCTGTGAATATGTCATGTCGTCCTGTTTTTCTTACATATTCCATCCTCATACGGTTGTCTTACATCAAAGAATTGCTTGTCTGTATCATGCATCGATGAGTTCTGAAGAGCGATTTTATTCTTTTGTGTTGTGGGTACGGCTTGACATGGCAAAGTCAAAAAAGAGCAAGGAAAATAATATAGTAGGGAGTGGTGTTACTCGTTGGGTGAAACGGAAAAGGATCTGCTGTCCAGATTCTGCTGGTACTTATATGCAGTAGAAGGTCCAAGTCCATCGGCTAAATCTACAAACACAGTATCACCTGCTCCACCAGCTACAGCATCCGCTTCAACTGTACTAGCATCTCAACGAGTTACTCGTTCGTTTGCTCCGGAACTGGCCAGTTCCCAAGCTTCCTTCACACCTAACACTACTTCCGAAGCACAGCTGACATAACAGGACTTGGAAAGATCAGATGAACCTCATGAGCATCAACACCAAGACGGTACCTGACCAAGTCAAGTTGCAGTTGCATGCTCCTTTATATGTACTCTCGCAGTTTGTTGTACACTAACACTTTCCATATTCGTTGTTGAAATAGCACCACGACGCAAGCGGAAACATACATCAGGGATAATGCTTGACAAATTAACAAAATCTAAAGGAGGAAGAATGGAGATCCATTTTGAGGCAGGTTTAAAAAGGCCACGTGATGCTACAGAGTCAGCCAAGTTAGTATCGGAGGCAGCCGTTGCCGTTAGGTGTCATGCACGTATCCTCCCAACATGGATCTAGTACAGGAATGAGAAAGACAATACCCAGTTTAACACCTTCCTTGACCATTTATCCGTAAGTAATGTTATTCATCGCAATTAGTAATATTGTCTTGCTTTGTCCCATACTTTCTAGCTTCCTCCTAATAAGACTCACATTCTTTTTTCAATAGATGAGGTTCAAGTTGGATCTGAAAGGTGATGCAACTAAACAAGCATGCACTCATGTTTTTAGTCGCTTTCTGACGAGATCGGTACCACCTTAGAAAATCTCACTTTGAAGGCAAGGCTAACAATGAAATCGCCCAAACATCTCCAAAGTGGAATATATTACGATGAAGATGGACAGTCCTCGTTAAACACTGGTCTGATCCAAAGTATCAGGTAGGCTATATGTATTTGATCAGACCACATATTGAACTTGTATTTATGTATGTGCCTTACAAGTGTATCTTCTTCTAGGCTAACTGTTTGAAGAACAAGACCAACCGTTCTAAAGTGAAATTCCAACAGACAACAGGATCTCATAGCTATATTGCACATTGTGAGGCTCTTGTAAATAGCTGCTACTTCCTTCTTTTTTCTGTGCCATATTATCGTATCTATATTGACTTGTCCAAAATGCAGAGGAAAGCCTGTGCGGACCAAAAAAGAACCTAAACCGAATGTAGGGAAAATCTTCAAGGATTGCCACACCAGCAAGATGAAGGGCATGAGCACACCAGTTCAAGCCGCTGTTGTAAGTCCTTACTCCTCCTGCATTTTGTAGGATCGAAAGTATGTCTAGAGGAGGGGTAATTAGAATACTTGACCAAATAAAAATCTATCCTTTTCCTAATTTTAGTTCTTGGCAGATTTTAGCAACTTTGGACAAGTCAAGCAATCTTAACACAATTCAAGCAAGCATGCAAAGAGTATATGAGCAGCGAAAAGTAAAGCATGCAACTTGCAAGAATGTAAAGGGAAGGGCTTGGAGGATTCAAACGCAATAGGAGACACGAATGTTTTTTTCATGGTTCCAATAGGTGGTGATATCGTGCATCCACGTTGATGGAGACTTCAACCCACGAAGGGTAACAGTTGCGCGAGTCCATGGAGGGCTCCACCCACGAAGGGTCCACGAAGAAGCAACCTTGTCTATCCCACCATGGTCGTCGCCCATGAAGGACTTGCCTCACTAGCGGTAGATCTTCATGAAGTAGGCAATCTCCTTGCCCTTACAAACTCCTTGGTTCAACTCCACAATCTTGTCGGAGGCTCCCAAGTGACACCTAGCCAATCTAGGAGACACCACTCTCCAAGAAGTAACAAATGGTGTGTTGATGATGAACTCCTTGCTCTTGTGCTTCAAATGATAGTCTCCCCAACACTCAACTCTCTCACACAAGATATGGATTTGGTGGAAATAAGATTTGAGTGGAAAGCAACTTGGGGAAGGCTAGAGATCAAGATTCTTTTGGTAGGAATGGAATATCTTGGCCTCAACACAAGTGTAGGTGGTTCTCTCTCAGAAAATGCAAGTTGGAAGTGTAGGTTCGTTTTGATGGATCTCTCCATGAATGAAGAGGAGGTGGAGGGGTATATATAGCCTCCACACAAAATCTAACCGTTACACACAACTTGCCAAACTCGGTGGGACCGAATTGATAAACTCGGTCGGACCGATTCAGCAAATCTAGTGACCATTAGGATTTTCGGTGGGACCGACATGCAACTCGGTAGGACCGATATGGTTAGGGTTAGGGCATAACTTAATCTCGGTGAGACCGATTACACAAACTCGGTGAGACCGATTTTGGTAATAAGCTAACCAGAGAGTTGGTCAGGTAAACTCGGTGGGACCGATTCGCTCATTTCGGTGAGACCGAAATGTTACAAAAGGGAAACAAAGAGTTTACATTGCAATCTCGATGGGACCGATCGCTCATCTCAGTGGGACCGAAACGTTACGAAGGGAAACAGAGAGATTACAATCCCATCTCGGTGAGACCGATTTGCCTAGGGTTTGTGGCAGTGGCTATGACATCTGAACTCGGTGGCGCCGGATAGAAAGAATCGGTGGGCCAAGTTTGACTTTTGGTTTAGGTCATATGTGGATGTGAGAAAGTAGTTGAGGGCTTTGGAGCATATCACTAAGCATTTTGAGCAAGAGCCTCATTAAGCAACACCTCATCCCTCCTTGATAGTATTGGCTTTTCCTATAGACTCAATGTGATCTTGGATCACTAAAATAGAAAATGTAGAGTCTTGAGCTTTGAGCTTGAGCCAATCCTTTTGTCCTTAGCATTTTGAGGGGTCCACTTTTCTCATCCATGCCATGCCAATCATTGAGCTTTCCTGAAATATTAATCTTGAAATAGTATTAGCTCAATGAGCTATATGTTGTTAGGAATTACCAAAACCACCTAGGGATAGTTGCACTTTCAATCTCCCCCTTTTTGGTAATTGATGACAACATATAGATCAAAGCTTCGACAAATAATAATAAGAGTGAAAAACATTGTCGCTTTGAGAAGTATGTGAAAAGCAAGAGCTCCCCCTAAATTTGTGCATAGTTTAAGATTTGCTTTGGACTGCAAATGCACAATGAGTTAGGATCATTGGTTACTCTTCCATGTCACATACATCTTGGTGGAGCGCTCAAAATGATAATAATTAAATAAATGCACTCATCACCAAGCAAAGTGAATGATCATATGAGGATATAAAAGGATAATGTCATCCAACAAGCATTAAGGTAGCATATGATCAAACACATGGTCATCCAAGTATCACACAAAAGCATAAAGTATCTCAAACAAGCAAATAACAAAGTTCAACCACCAAAAACAAGCGAGAACAAAGAGCAACACTCTGTCTCTCGCTCTCGAAGCCTATGATCTATACATTTTCTCCCCCTTTGGCAACAAGTTACCAAAAAGTTCATAAAAATGCATAGTGCTAGATTGACTCTCAGGCTTGGTCTTCAGGTGGTGGTGTAGATAAAACGCCAAGGACGAAGGCATCAGTTGATGTAGCTAGAGCTGGTGGCACTGAAGCTGTAGCTGGTGCAGATGCAGTTGCTCTGGTGTCTGTAACTGGCACCGCAGCAGATCTCTGTCCTCTGGGCACTCTAGCAAAAGCATCAGTGGTAGACTTGCCCTTCTTCTCCTACACTTCATCCTGAAGTTGCTCAACAACTGACTGTATCTCAGTGACCTTCACATCTAAATCATAGAACTTCTGCTCCATGATCCTCTCCAAGCTCTCCTGGTTTTGAGTTAGGGTGGCCAATCCCTTCTCAATCCTCAGAGTGGAGGCAATCAATTAGCCAAGCTGATCTTGCTTGCTCTTCAGAAGATACTGAGATGCCTCATCCATGGTTGGCATCTTTGCAGCCTTTTCAGTCCTTGCCTTCTCCCTCTTTGCTTGTGCTTGCACAGAAGATGGTTCATTTTCATCCATTACCACAGTGTTGTCCTCAAAGTCTGGGTAGATGGGCATATGTTCCTTGTCCAAGAGATATGTGCCAGTGCCCATCTTGGAGTTGATTAGCTCCTGGATCTGTGGGGCATACCCACAACTTCTCTTCTGATCTGCAGCTGTTCTCTTTATGGTTTCCACAATTAGGCTCGTGACTTTGAACTTCTGTGGGACATCAAATATGTGCAGCAAGTTGATGGAATGTCCTCTGATTGTTCTGTGATCTCCTGATTTTGGTAGCAATGTGTGCCTTAAAATCCAATTGATTGTAGGCAGGCCTAACAGCAAGTGTTTCACAGAACCAAATTGGTGAGTCTCAAGATCTGCATCAGGAATCTCCTTGTACATGCTAGCCATTGAGTTGTGATCCTTCTTCTTCTTGGCATAGACAACCAAGTCATCTTCTTGTTCCTCAGGAGCATTTATGAGTTTTGCCCACTCTTCAATAGTTGACTGGTACCTAGTACCTTCAGACATCCAGACAATCCTTCCATCTGGGTAGAAATGAGCTGTGGAGTAGAACTGCATAATAAGCTCATCATTCCACTTTGTGAGCTTCTGCCCAACAAAGTCCTCTACTCCACAAGACTTGAAACTATCATAGACTCCAGGATAGTGTTCTTCATTTTCCTTGATGTATTCCCAGTCCACCCATCTCATATCACAGACTATAGGCTTCTTGTCAAGCAACACTGTCTCATAGAAGTCCTGTTGTTCCTTTGTATGGAATATGTAGTCCACAGCAGTTCTTCTCCTGAATGCATAGGAATCAGTCAATCTCCACTATTTGAGTCCTACATCCTTCCTGAGCTTCATGTTCTCAGCTACTGGATGAGCATCATTGTGATCTGGAATTTTGGGCTTCAACTTCCTCAAGACATGTGAATCATCATCTTGTTCTTCTATAGCAGCTTCAGGCACTAGGGCCTTGTTCTTCTCTGCAGTTGGAATATTCCTTGTACTCCTCTTGGGTGCAGTTTTGGGTTTTGGAGCAGCTGCCTTGGGAGCTTATTTGGTCTTAGATGGAGCAGCCCCTGATCTTGTAGCATCTCCCATAAGCTTTTGAGCTTTAGGTGCTGGTGCAGCAACCTCTTCCTCTTCCTCTTCTTCAGAATCTCTCATCATGGAAGGTTTACCAATAACTCTGGCAATGGTCTTCTTGACCCTTTCTTTCATCTTCTTGCCATCTCCAGTTTCCTTGGGTTCAAGAGTGAACTCCATTGTTTCTCCTGTGGCAACTTTCCTTGCCTTAGACATGGGTTGTCTTCTTGCTGGCATCTTAGTCTTCAGACCTGGCTTAGTTGCAGCAGCTATGCCATATTCCTTTTTCAGAACTTTCTTCTTTGAGTTGGCCTCTTCCTCAGTAGCCACATAGTCCTCATCCTCAGAATTTGAGGTTCTCTTCTTTCTGGCCCTGGTGGCTGCCTTAGGCAAATTGATGGGAGTGCTCCTGCTACCTTCATCATAGCTGCTAGAGGGATAGTGCCCTCACTCATGTGAACTTGCTCCTCAGACTTGTTCTGACTGTCACTCTGATCTGACATGATGCAAACACTGACAGCAAAGCCTATGAATAGATATAGATGAGATAGATTGGATGAGCATCACAAAGTGCAGAGGTTTTTGCAAAAGAATGAGTCAAAAACATAGTTTTAGTTTTCCACAGAAAGCATTTCGGATCTACCGATTTGAAATCTCGGTGATACCGAAGCAGCTTTTCGAACCTAAACTAGTGAACTCGGTCAGACCGAGTCATAGTTCGGTGGCACCGAGACTGCTAGGGTTTCACAAAGACTTGAACTCGGTCACACCGATTTGCAATTTTTGGTCAGACCGAGAATCACATGTGCAATGGCCTTAGCCAAATCAGTGGAACCGATTTCAACAACTCGGTTGGTCCGAGATGATTTCGGCGGAAACCTAACCCTAAATTTTCAATCCACAACTAATCTACAGAGTGATTTTGCTGGATAGAGTGATCTCAATCGCGGCAAGATACATGGCAAAACAATGTGCTAGGAATCGGAGTGAGATTAGCACAAAGATCAAGTCCATACCCTAAGTGCGGCGATGGACCTGCTACGGCGGCAACGATGGAGACTAGCGGCGGGAGGCAGCTGGCAATGAGGAGGACAATCCGGAGACCCAGGGAGGCAGAGCAGGCTGAGCGCGGGCGAAGGGGTTTGGAAAATTTTCCAAATTTTGGCCCGTGGATATATATAGCCTGACCCTATCGATGTGACCGAGTGGAACAACTCGGTGGCACCGAGATGCATAACTGCAAGCAGTTACTGCAACTCGGTGTGACCGAAAAGTTCAAATCGGTTGCACCGAGATTGAAAACCTAGATCGACTTAGTGATCTCGATATGACCGAAATGGAAGAATCGGTCAGACCGAAACGCACAAAGAAGTTTTGGAAGTTTAAGTCTATGACGAATAGGGGACTCCGAGTGCTCCTCACACAGAGTGGTTCGAATCTGACATGATCAAACTTTGTGATGTAGCATGAATAGAGTTTGAGACGAGAAAAGCATAGATAGCTAGAGAATGTTCTTAGTCATTCTTGTCCATCCACTTGGCAAAAGAAAAAAGGAACCAATCAATCAAAACAACAAGTGGATGTCCTCGAATGAGTAAATTATGCAACCAACATGCTCACACAATAAAATGGCAAATGAAATATGTGGCAAAGCATGCACAACCAATTCTATCACCTATCAAGCAATTGGCGATGACTAGGTCATCTATATATGAGTATATTGACTTAGGAGTCAAATGAGAACATTTGATCATAGGTCATACTCATCGTTTAAGCACAAGTGGGGTTACCACTTTTACAGAAAGCATTGTTGTGTTCACACCATTAGAGTTGCTTTAGCTCAATTCTTAGAGTAAATCTCCCCTAGATGTGAGATCCCCCTTAAGAGGGATGAACTAACCTTGGGTTTTGTCGATGATGACTTCATGTAGGTGTTGAAGATGTGGATGCTCAATGTTGATGTAGAACATTTGGAGCAATTCTTTGGAGTGAGTTGCACTTTCAATACCTACATGGGTTAGTCCCACAAGGAACAAACAAGGATATCCATAGACATAGAGTGATGCACACACAAGATGATGTCTATGAAAGCATTAGGTTACCTTGTCCCTTGTCTTATCAACAAGAGGATTTGTGACTCCTTGAACTAGTGCAAGATGTGGAAGTTGTTTGCACTTGTCCTTGCCAAAATGATAGGAGTGAAGTATGTTAGCAGAGTCACCCTCAAGAACTCTCTAGTTCTTCTTCTTCTGGATCCACACCATATTGATGGGAATCCTTGGAGTCGTAGTTGTACTTGATGAAGTGAAGCTTGATGTAGTCTTGGGAACCCACTTGACCAAGGCCTTAGGTGCTTCTTCAAATGCATCAATTTCCTCTTGAAGCTTATCCTTGCCGTTTTGCTTGTGGTCTTGTGGTCTTGTGGTGGAAGATCATCTTGAGCTTGTGTCCCTTTGAAAGAAGTATGATCATACTTCTCTTGTTGAGGAACAAACTTCGTGTTGGGGTATTGATCTTCTTCCCACTCAACTCCATTGGCATTGAACTTTCGTTCAAAACCAAAACCTTGGTTCTTCCGGTGCCTTCCTTGCTTGCGTACAATTTCCTCGAATTGCTTACTCCCGGCAAGGCTCTTGTAAACACCTTTCTCTATAATTCACTTCAATAAGCTATTTTCTTGCTCAAGTGTAACTTGGCTAAGAGAATCATTAGTGGAATCAAGAGAACTACTAGAAGCAACAACATTGGATTTAGCATGATCATTGTTACTACTAGAGGAAGAATCTTTCTTGTTCTTGTTACTAGACTTGACTTGAGGCATGTAAGTGGATAAGAGTAAATGCTTGGCAATGTAAGAAGAACTTTTCTTGCGAAGATCATCATTGATTGCCTTTAAGAACTCATGCTCTTGCTCAAGGTTGAGCTTCTCAAAACGTAATTTCTCATGAGTCCTTAAAAGTTCTCGATGATCTCCTAAGATAGTTTCACGAGCTAACTTAAGAGTGTTTAGTTCTTTAGTTAGAAACTCAATCTTCTCCTTATCATTGTCATTCGTTTTATATTGATTAGCATGCTTAATTGACGTTTCATCATAGTATTCATCACTAGAGTTGTCAACAAGTAAATCATCATCACCTAACAAGTCATCTTCATCACTATTGAAATCAACATACTCGGGGTGTGATACCTTTGGGCCTTTAGCCATGAAGCATCTTCCAAGTCCTTCATTTGGTGAATCAAATATGTCGTAGGAGTTGGTTGACACAAGTGCTAGACCGGCAACACCTTCATCTTGAGTATATTCGGAGTCGGAGTGATAGCTTCTCTCGGAGTGATTGTCGGAGTCGGAGCCGGATACCCATTCACCAACATGAGCTTGATTTCTTCGTTTAGTGTAGCTCCTTGATGACTTGTCCTTCCTTTCTGAATCCTTGCTTCTCCGGGATGTTCTTCGTTCATAACGATCATCTCTACTCCTTCTCTCTCTTGATGGTGATTCTTATCTTCTATTTCTTCTTTTTTGAGAATCTTCTCTTCCCTTGTAGGGTGTCGTACACTCATTGGAATAGTGTCTGGGTCTTCCACAATTGTAGCAATTTCGCTCTCGACTAGAAGATCTTTTGTCATTGTAGGACCTTGACTTGGAACTTCTCTCTTTGCTTCTACTCTTGTAGAACTTGTTGAAGTTCTTCACCATTAGGCTCAATTATTCATTGAAGGTTTGTTTCTCACTTCATGATGTGGGAGCTTCACATGAGGCTTTGTAAGCACCAGTTGACTTGTTATGGAGCTCCTCCTTATCCTTGAGTGACATCTCATGAGCAACAATTCTGCCAATGACTTCCGTTGGCTTGAGATCTTTGTAATTGGGCATCATATGGATCAATGTGCATACGGTATCATATTTTCCGTCCAAAGCTCCTAGGATCTTCTTGATGATGAATTTTTCAGTCATCTCTTCACTTCCTAAGCCGGCGATCTCATTTGTGATAAGAGCAAGCCTAGAGTACATTTCAGCGACACCTTCACCATCCTTCATTTTGAACTTGTCAAGCTGACTTTGAAGCACGTCCAATTTGGATTCCTTGACGGAGTCGGTACCTTCGTGCATATAAATCAAAGTATCCCAAATTTCCTTTGCATTCTCAAGACGGCTGATTTTGTTGAATTCTTCGGGGCACAATCCGTTGAAGAGGATATCACAAGCTTGAGCATTGTATTGCAGCATCTTCAACTCTTCTGCGGTAGCTTCACGGTTCGGTTCTCTCCCATCAAAGAATTCACCTTGCAAGCCAATACACACAATAGCCCAAACGGCGGGGTTATGTCCAAGAATATGCATTTTCATCTTATGCTTCCAACTAGCAAAATTTGTACCATCAAAGTAAGGACCTCTATGGTGGTAATTTCCCTCGCTAGACGACATACTCTCCTAGGTTGTGAAACCAAGGCTATGACTACCAAAAGCTATGGAAATCAAAGCAAATGGAGACCAAAGCTCTGATACCACATGTAGGATCGAAAGTATGTCTAGAGGGGGGTGATTAGACTACTTGACCAAATAAAAATCTATCCTTTTCCCCATTTTAGTTCTTGGCAGATTTTAGCAACTTTGGACAAGTCAAGCAATCTTAACACAATTCAAGCAAGCATGCAAAGAGTATATGAGCAGCGGAAAGTAAAGCATGCAACTTGCAAGAATGTAAAGGGAAGGGTTTGGAGGATTCAAACGCAATAGGAGACACGGATGTTTTTGTCGCGGTTCCGATAGGTGGTGCTATCGTACATCCATGTTGATGGAGACTTCAAACCACGAAGGGTAACGGTTGCGCGAGCCATGGAGGGCTCCACCCACGAAGGGTCCACGAAGAAGCAACCTTGTCTATCCCACCATGGTCGTCGCCCACGAAGGTCTTGCCTCACTAGCGGTAGATCTTCACAAAGTAGGCGATATCCTTGCCCTTACAAACTCCTTGGTTCAACTCCACAATCTTGTCGGCGGCTCCCAAGTGACACCTAGCCAATCTAGGAGGCACCACTCTCCAAGAAGTAACAAATGGTGTGTTGATGATGAACTCCTTGCTCTTGTGCTTAAAATGATAGTCTCCCCAACACTCAACTCTCTCTCACAGGATATGGATTTGGTGGAAAGAAGATTTGAGTGGAAAGCAACTTGGGGAAGGCTAGAGATCAAGATTCTTATGGTAGGAATGGAATATCTTGGCCTCAACACAAGTGTAGGTGGTTCTCTCTCAGAAAATGCAAGTTGGAAGTGTAGGTTCGTTCTGATGGCTCTCTCCATGAATGAAGAGGAGGTGGAGGGGTATATATAGCCTCCACACAAAATCTAACCATTACACACAACTTACCAAACTCGGTGGGACCGAATTGATAAACTCGGTCGGACCGATTCAGCAAATCTAGTGACCGTTAAGATTTTCGGTGGGACCGACATGCAACTCGGTAGGACCGATATGGTTAGGGTTAGGGCATAACGTAATCTCGGTGAGACCGATTACACAAACTCAGTGAGACCGATTTTGGTAATAAGCTAACCACAGAGTTGGTCAGGTAAACTCGGTGGGACCGATTCGCTCATTTCGGTGAGACCGAAATGTTACAAAAGAGAAACAGAGAGTTTGCATTGCAATCTCGATGGGACCGATCGCTCATCTCGGTGGGACCAAAACGTTATGAAGGTAAACAGAGAGATTACAATCCCATCTCGGTGAGACCGAGATCCCTATCGGTGAGAGCGATTTGCCTAGGGTTTGTGGCAGTGGCTATGACATCTGAACTCGGTGGCGCCGGATAGAAAGAATCGGTGGGGCCGAGTTTGACTTTTGGTTTAGGTCATATGTGGATGTGAGAAAGTAGTTGAGGGCTTTGGAGCATATCACTAAGCATTTTGAGCAAGAGCCTCATTAAGCAACACCTCATCCCTCCTTGATAGTATTGGCTTTTCCTATAGACTCAATGTGATCTTGGATCACTAAAATAGAAAATGTAGAGTCTTGATCTTTGAGCTTGAGCCAATCCTTTTGTCCTTAGCATTTTGAGGGGTCCACTTTTCTCATCCATGCCATGCCAATCATTGAGCTTTCCTGAAATATTAATCTTGAAATAGTATTAGCTCAATGAGCTATATGTTGTTAGGAATTACCAAAACCACCTAGGGATAGTTGCACTTTCACCTTTGAAATGATTGGTACTGTGATGTGTTCATCTAACTACTTGGTTTGTAGCCAATGTCAGTTACTCTGTTCACTTTTATACACAGTTGTCTTAACGTATCATTTCACCTTACATGGTTCAAAAGATATGAAGGATATTCTTTTGGTCTTGATCTGTATTCTAGTTGTTATGTTCACGTGCGCACACAATGATAAAATAGCATGTTTGTTTTATATCTGGTTGCCCATGATATGAATGATGTCATGCTGTGTTCATCCTACTTTAAACCATGTCTCTTTATCCTTAGATGTCAACGAATGTGAGGAAATAGACAATACAGTAGGCATGCTACATGGACGTATGTTCTGAAAGTGATTTTATTATGTAGTTGGCACTGCAATACATGCTAATGTATTACAGTAGTTCACCGTAATAAGTTATGTATAAATGTGTAACCTACTTTGTTTGTTTTTGTCTCATTAGTAACTTATCTGGTACACTAATCTACAAGTTCAAACTTTCAGGAAGCTATGGAACAAATGATTGAACAGCCACAACCACCTGAAGGTGACGAGGCTACCACGGGCACAATGTCACCTCTTGCTGCAGTGCGTCAGTATCTCTCCACTAATAGTGCAAAAAGCACCTTCCTGCGTAATTCTGGGTTGGTTGTCAAGGTAACCTCGTCTAAATCGCCTACTAAACAAAATCTTCCTGCTAGACAGAGTGATATATCTGTGCTCCAGACACAAGTCCAATCCCTAATGGACGTCATTTTGGAAACAAGAATAGTGGTTGACAAATGTCGTCAAGATATGAATGGTTTTGAAACCAGACTATCAGACATTCGCTTCGTTGTTCAAGAGCAATGGCGGAAAAAGGTGAAGATCATGCTGCTCCATCAGATTCTACAGCTTGAAACATTAGCACTCAGGTAAAATGATTTGTGCTTCTATACATCTAATGGTGCTTTTATCTGCAAGGACTGTAAACTTTATGCCAATAGGCCTTTTGTTGTATGGTTGGAATTTATTTTGTTGTGATACAACATTTATGATGCTGCCAAAGGCTGCAATAATTACGACGCTATTTTTGTATAGTGTAGGTTTATCTTAGTAATGTATTCGGCCGAAGCTTCGTAGGAGCCCAACATGCCAACATTCGTCGGGCCCATTCCAATTGGGCTAAAAACGATTATGGGTCGAAATTTGCATGTAGCCCACTAAAAATATCGGGGCCTAAATCAACATAAGATTTCTTATTTTTCTGGTAGGCATATGCCCATAGTGGGCCTTTAACAGGCCTAAACATAATTTGGGCCCTCAGTAACAATAGGTCGTTTACAGGTGTAAATATCTCGAGCCCATAAAAAACATGGGCCTGTAAAAGACCGAAAGTGAGATTGGGCCCTGATTGTGCCAAATAACCCACTGGTCCTAGCAGGCCAAAATGGTGGCCCATTTACGATACGGATCTTTCACAGGCCGAAATCCAGACGGGCCGTAAATGCGCCGACCTAATACATGGGCCTTTAACAGTCCGGAAGTTCGGTCGGGCTAGATTATCGTCATTTTTATATGGGCCATTAATGGGCCCGATATGACGTTGGGCCACATATGGCCCATGGATTTCGTCTGACGTTAACAGGCCGAAAGTGGCCCAAATCTATAGTGGGCCTCTAACAGGCTGAATGTCAGACATGGCAGAATATGACCCAAATCCTTCACGGTCGTTTATGGGCCGAAAGTTTCAATGGCCTGTAAATGGGCCCAAATGAAGCAGGATCTTAACAGGCCGGAAATACACCGGGTCGTAATTCGGCCCATATACTTAGCGGACTGTTAACGGGCCAGAAGTGACCATGGGCCGCGATGATGACAAGTTTAGGACAGTCCGTTGACGGGCCGATTTGACACTGTCCTTACGGGCCTTAACTGAGAATGTTGGGCCTTTAGCTGGGCCGACCCATTATGGTCTGCAAAATCTTGTGGGCCTTTAGTTGGGCTGGCCCATTGTGGTCTGCTAAATCTTGTGGGCCTTTAGCTGGGCCGGCCCATTATGGTCTGCAAAATCTTGTGGGCCTTTAGCTGGGCCGGCCCATTATGGTCCGCTAAATCTTGTGGGCCTTTAGTTGGGCCGGCCCATTTAAACTTTATGGGCCACTTTTGGGCCCGTCCAGGTGTCAACATATCATAGGCCCATCTCGACCGTTGGATGGGTGACACATGTGCCAACGCGGAGGTTACGCGTGGTTCCGTCGGCCAATGAGAATTTTACACGTGGAAAATCGGCATTGGTCGTGGATGTTAGCGGGTTATCGGATCCAAAACCGGACCCGATAGCTTAACGGTGTCCCGTTACGATGGATGCCACGTGTCGGTCACCCTTGACGAAAGCACTTCTATGACGCGTGATTTATCGTCATGGAAGTGGACACTTCCGTGATGATAATTTTGGTAATGTCATGGAACACTTCTACGACAGCACATGTATGACTATCTTCATTCTGTCATAAATTTGTCATGGATGTACATGCATGACAGAAAACGTGACCTACTGTGAAAAACACGTATCATCAAGGAAGTGTATTTTTTTGTAGTGCTTCTTCCTAATAGCATGCCCCAATCGAAAGGAGGACTTTTGAGGAGGAGGATGCATAGCCAGCATGCCTAAAGTAGCACGTCGCTTGGAAGGACTAACTAGGATCCATTCAGCGTCACACTCTAATTTCCAACAATTAAATTCAGGCTCCCAATTGGGCCCTCCACGACCCCAAAGATTAAAATAACATTTAAAGTGTGGGCAAGCAAACGAGCGAAGATCAAGAACACAAGAACCAACTTGCTTAGATGAGAGGTTGAAGGAATAAACCTTGTCACGTATGCATGAGACACCCAACTCAATTGGAGAACCTCCAATGGCCGCCTCCAAAGCTGCCGCCACAGAATCATCCGAGAGCCAAAAGTCATGTCGTCCAAAAGACACAACCATCGTGAAATGACCAGTGTCATCCGTAGGATAACTAAAGTTGTCATCAACATCATGCAGAATTGCTTTACGCCACACGTGTGGCACTTATCATATTCATATAGTTTTTATTAAGGATGAAGATAAGATGGGGGTTAAAATTTGACGGATCTACTAGAGATAAAGGGTACTGAATGAGCACTTTACTCGAGGACTAAAATGAGTTTCCTCTACAAATACAGTAACCGTAACTTTATACTTCATATATTCACTCAATGAATACCCTTCCCTTGGCCATACAACCGTCGAATGGAGAATCCTGAAGTCTCTGAGAAAGGAGTAGTCCTCAGGAGTCACTATTTTCCTCTCGTCCCTGGCGGCTAGAACCCTAGCCGCCGCCAGGGGAGGCCAATCTTCCAACACCGCTCTCTGGCAGCTCCCCTCCACCGGCTACCTCGGTCGTCAGTGGTGAGGGGGGTTGCCGGATCCACGCGTGTGGATCGCTTTTACTCCCTCGTAGTCTAGGTTTTTAGGTTGTTCATCATCTTTGCTTCGGCGACAATGATGACAGCGATGAATAAAGATTCTTTGGATCCTTCCCTAACTAGGCCATCAGTCCTATGGTTGGGGATGGATTTGGAAACCATTTGTTCAAGCAAGGATGGCGTTGCGGCGGCATCCTCGTGGTGGACCTGTGTCCTTGGGCTCCGCCATTGCGACGGTGTTGCTCCAGCATCGGCACGGAGCTTGGGAGGTAGTCCAGGAGCGGATGCAGATTGTTGTCTGCATCGACGACATATGGAAGATGGAGCATGTGTTGGGCTCATGGTTCATGGATGGAAGGTATGGTTTCCTCCTTTGGCCTTTTAGTCGTGGTGGGGTGCCAGATCTGGAGTTTGATGGCGTGTCCGTGGTGTTTCCCTGGTCTGATTCGTTCAACGGCAAGGGCTTCACTTTTGGTGAGCCACCTTGGAGGTCCGCAAAGCTGCATATCAGCGATGGAGCCACGTCGACCTCGGGTGAGGAGGTGATTCGTCATTCTTTTCTTTGGTGGCTCCTGTGGTGAGGCCGAAGGCAGGTGATGGGTGTTAGTGTCAAGCTCAGAGATGTTCTGCTATCTTTTTAGTCTTTTCATGTTGGTCTTCACGTGAATTGTACGTTGTTCTTTATGATATGAATGAGACACGTATTACCATGCAAAAAAAATATAAGGGTCGGAGTAACTAATGCCCACACGCATATGCCCGCACGTAATATTCAAAAGCAATGATATACTCACCCTAATACCTAAAAATAATTCCACGTAAACATAGGAACCTCCTGGCAAGCGATTAGGGTTTTGACGGGAAACAACGGCGCACGACTGATCTTGATCGGTGGGGCGCATAAGGGGCAGCGCTGGATGGATCCATTCAGAGCTGGCAAAGGGAAGGAAGGCGCTCTCTCGCCATGTACGACAAGGGCGCGACTAGAGGAGGCGATGGAAAGCTAGATCTAACGAAAGAGGAAGCCACACCGCTGGTGATCGACGACGTCGACGAGGGCGAACCGACGAAGTGGTCTCTGGCCGGGAAAGTTCTTCATCGACATACGTTCCACATCCAGATGATCTCTAATGCCCTTCAACCTGCCTGGGGGAACCCTCAAGGCCTGACCTTCAGGTCGGCAGGGGAGAAATCTTTGTGGCGGAATTCGCAAGCAAGCGCGACCGCGACCGCTTGTGGGACGGAAGCCCATGGCATATTAGCAAGCCCGCACTTATCCTATCGGAGTTCTCCGACTACATGAAGCCATCTGAATTATAGTTCGACAAAATTGCAGTTGTGGGCTAGGGTTCTCAACCTGCCCTTCAACCTACATAATGAAAAAAGGGGTGTAGGATCGAAAGTATGTCTAGAGGGGGGTTATTAGACTACTTGACCAAATAAAAATCTAGCCTCTTCCCAATTTTAAGTCTTGGCAGATTTTAGCAACTTAGCACTAGTCAAGTAAACAACCTACACATGCAAGTCTAAGAGTATTGCAGCGGAATGTAAAACATTGCACATGAAGGTAAAGGGAGGAGTTTGGAGGGAGCAAACGCAATGTACACACGCTCATTTTTGGCGTGGTTCCGATAGGTGGTGCAATTGTACATCCACGTTGATGGAGACTTCAACCCACTAAGGGTAATGGTTGCATGAGTCCACGGAGGGCTCCACCCATGAAGGGTCCACGAAGAAGCAACCTTGTCTATCCCACCATGGCCATCGCCCACGAAGGACTTGCCTCACTAGGGTAGATCTTCACGAAGTAGACGATCTCCTTGCACATACAAACTCCTTGGTTCAACTCCACAATCTTGATGGAGGCTCCCAAGTGACACCTAACCAATCTAGGAGACACCACTCTCCAAAAGGTAATAGATGGTGTGTTGATGATGAACTCCTTGCTCTTGTGCTTCAAATGATAGTCTCCCCAACACTCAACTCTCTCTCACAGATTTGGATTTGGTGGAAAGATGATTTGAGTGGAAAGCAACTTGGAGAAGGCTAGAGATCAAGATTCATATGGTTGGAATGGAATTTCTTGACCTCAACACATGAGTAGGTGGTTCTCTCTCAGAAAATGTATGATGGAAGTATAGGCATATTCTGATGGCTCTCTCCACGAATGAAGAGTGGGTGGAGGGGTATATATAGCCTCCACATAAAATCTAACCGTTACACACAAATCACCAAACTCAGTGGGACCGAATAATGCAACTCGGTCAGACCGATTTAGGTCAAAATTTGAATGTTAGGATTTTCGGTGGGACCGACGTGTCAACTCGGTGTGACCGATTTCATTAGGGTTAGGGCATAACATAATAACGGTGAGACCGATAACACAAACTCGGTGGGAGCAATTTTGGTAACAAGCTAACAGAGAGTTGGTTAAGCAAACTCGGTGGGACCGATTCGCTCATCTCGGTGAGACTGAAATGTTACGAAAGGGGAAAGGAGAGTTTGCATTGCGAACTCGGTGGGACTGATCGCTCATCTCGGCTGGACCAAAACATTACGAAGGGAAACTGTCATGCCCAAGATGCGACCCTGTCCTAAAGGAACTCGAAGGTCCCACCAAGGATAGAAGTGCATCTTGAAGACGCTTTTGCAAGGTGGATATCATCACATCAAACCGTTACATAATAGTGGGGATACATCCAAGACATACAATGTCACATGAATACAACAATACATCATACATAAGATCAACATCTGACTACGGATGAAACAGAAACAGAATCTCAAACAATATCCACCCTGCTAGCCCAGGCTGCCGACCTGGAACCTATCTCCTGATCGAAGAAGCAGAAGAAGAACTCCAAAACAAGTAAACATCGCTCTCGCGTCATGATCATCGCGTAACCTGTACCTGCAACTATTGGTGTAGTAATCTGTGAGCCACGAGGACTCGGCAATCCCATTACCATGGGTATCAAGACTAGCAAAGCTTAATGGGTAAGGAAGGGGTAAAGTGGTGAGGTTGCAACAGCGACTAAGCATGTATGGTGGCTAACTTACGCAAATAAGAGCGAGAAGAGGAGCTTAGCAAGCGGTCGTCAACTAATAATGATCAAGAAGTGATCCTGAACTCCTACTTACGTCAAACATAACCCAAAAACCGGGTTCTCCTCTCGAACACCCCGAAAAGAGACAATCACGGTTACGCACACGGTTGGTGTATTTTAGAAGAGTTTACTTCAAGTTTACTACAACCGAATATTAACAAATTCCATCTGCCACATAACCGTGGGCACAACTTTCGAAAGTTCAAACCCTGCAGGGGTGTCCCAACTTAGCCCATCACAAGCTCTCACGGTCAACGAAGGATATTCCTTCTCCCAGGAAGACCCGATCAGACTCGGAATCCCGGTTACAAGACATTTCGACAATGGTAAAACAAGACCAGCAAAACCGCCCGATGTGCCGACAAATCCCGATAGGAGTCGCACGTACCTCGTTCTCAGGGCACACCGGATAAGTCAAGCTACGAGTAAAACCAGGCCTCGAGTTTCCCTGTGGTGGCCCCGCAGGCTGCTCGCTTCGGACCAACACTCACGACGAGCACTGGCCCTGGGGGGGCTAAAAGATGACCCTTGGGCTCCGGAAACCCAAGGAAAAAAGTCTTAGGTGAGGAAAATGTAAAACCAAGGTTGGGCCTTGCTGGAGGAGTTTTATTCAAAGCGAACTGTCAAGGGGGTCCCATAAATCACCCAACCGCGTTAGGGACGCAAAAATCCGGGAACATAATACCGATATGACGGAAACTAGGGCGGCAAGAGTGGAACAAAACACCAGGCATAAGGCCGAGCCTTCCACCCTTTACCAAGTATATAGATGCATTAATAATATAAGAGATATTGTGATATTGGGCCACTTTGGATGGGTTATTGGGCCACTTTGGAGGGATGTTGGGCTGCACACAAAAGAGGCCTTTGCGGCTACCTGGTTAACCGTTGGAGTATCAAACGGACTCCAAATGGCACGAAACTTGACAGGCGGTCTACCGGTGGTGTACCAAGGCCGCTTGGCATACCTCGGTCCATTCTGAGAATGTTTAACACCCGCTCACGAAAAGAGATAAAAGGGGGACGCCGGATGACATAGGAGTGTCGGATTGCAAAACGGACAACGGGGAAAATGCTCGGATGCATGAAACGAACATGTATGCAAAATGAGATGCACATGATGACATGGCAAAATGCAACACGCAAGCAAACGACGTGGCAATGACAGTGAATAACTGGCAGACACCTGGCGCATCAAACTCGGGGGTTACAGAAACCGAGAGTTTGCAATCCCATCTCGGTGAGACCGAGATCCCTATCGGTAAGACCGAAGTGACTAGGGTTTTTGTGGCAGTGGCTATGTCGACTGAACTCAGTGGCGCCGGATAGAAAGTTTCGGTGGGACCGAGTTTGACTTTTGGTTTGGGACATATGTGGGTATAAGAAAGTGGTTGAGGGTTTTGGAGCATATCACTAAGCATTTTGAGCAAGCAATCCATTAAGCAACACCTCATCCCCTTTTAATAGTATTGGCTTTTCCTATGGACTCAATGTGATCTTGGATCACTGAAAGTAAAATGTAGAGTCTTGAGCTTTAGAGCTTGAGCCAATCTTTTGTCCTTAGCATTTTGAGGGGTCCACATTCCTAATCCATGCCATGCCAATCATTGAGCTTTCCTAAAATATTTATCTTGAAATAGCATTAGCTCAATGAGCTATATGTTGTTAATAATTACCAAAACCACCCAGGGATAGTTGCACTTTCAATCTCCCCCTTTTTGGCAATTGATGACAACATATAGATCAAAGCTTCGACAAATGATAATAAGATTGAAATACATCGTCGCTTTGAGAAGTATGTGATAAGTAAGAGCTCCCCCTAAATTGTGCATTATTTAAAATTTGCTTTTGAATGCAAATGCACAATCGATTAGGATCATGGGTCACTCTTCCATGTCACATACATCTTGGTGGAGCGCTCAAAATGATAGAAAATTAAAAGCATGCACTCATCACCAAGCAAAGTGAATGATCACATAAGAGATATAAGAGACAATATCATCCAGGCAAGCATTAAAGTAGCATATGATCAAACACATGATCAAACAAGTATCTCACACAAACATAGAGTATCAACCAAGCACACAAACATAGAGTATCAACCAAGCACACAAAAGGTTCAACCAAAAGCAAGAGAGACATAGAAGCAAAACACACACTCTCTCTCTCAAAGCCTATGATCTATACATTTCTCCCCCTTTGGCAACAAGTTACCAAAAAGTTCGAAACTGCATAGTGCTATGCATCTCTCGGGCTTGGTCTTCGGGAGGTGGTGTAGAGAGAACTCCAAGGACGAAGGCATCTGTTGATGTAGTTGGAGCTGGTGGAGTGGCTGCTGGAGGTGGCACTGAAGCTGTAGCTGCTGGTACTGACGTTGTAGCTCTAGTATCTGGTACTCGCACTGCAGCAGACCTCTGACCTCTAGGCACTCGCTAAAAAGCATCAGTAGTTGCCTTCCCTTTCCTCTCTTCTGCTTCCTCCTAGAGCTGCTCAACTGCTGTTTGTATCTTAGTAACCTTCAGATCAAGATCATAAAATTTTGTCTCTATGATCCTCTCCAAGCTCTCCTGATTCCGAGTCAGGGTGGCCAAGCCCTTCTCAATCCTCAAAGTAGATTGGATCAGATAAGCCAGCTGATCTTGCTTGCTCTTCAGGAAACTTGAGATGCTTCCTCAACACTTGGCATCTTGGCAGCTTTCTTAGCCTTAGATTTGGCTCTCTTATCTTGTGCTTGAGCTGATGATGGTTCCTCCTCATTCATCACTACATTGTTGTCTTCAAATTCAGGATATAGGGGTAGATGCTCCTTGTCCAGCAAATATGTGCATGTGCCCATATTATCACTGATGAGCTCCTGAATATGTGGAGCATACCCACAACTTCTCTTTTGGTCAGCAACTGTCCTCTTGATTGTCTCTACAATCAGACTCATGACCTTGAACTTTTCAGGGACATAAAAAATATGTAGCAGGTTGATAGAATGTCCTCTGATCATCTTGTGATCTCCTGACTTGGGTAGCAGAGTGTGCCTTAGGATTGTGTTGATGGTTGGCAGACCAGACAATAAATAGTGTACAGATCCAAGCTTGTGAGTCTCCAAAGCTTTATCTGGGATCTCTTTGTACATGTTTGCCATAGTGTTGTGGTCTTTCTTCTTCTTGGCATACACATATAAGTCATCTTCATGTTCCTCTGGGGCATTGATCAATTTAGCCCATTCTTCAACAATGGATTGGTCAGACATCCATATGATCTTCCCATCTGGATAAAAGTGAGCAGTGGAGTAAAACTGCATGATCAGCTCATCATTCCATTTTGTGAGCTTCTGCCCAACAAATTTGTCAACTCCACATGCTTTGAAGCTATCATATACTCCTGGGAAGTGATCTTCCTTCTCCTTGATGTACTCCCAATCAACCCATCTCATGTCACATACAATTGGCTTCTTGTCAAGCAAAATTGTCTCATAGAAGTCTTGATGTTCTTTTGTATGAAATCTGTAATCAACTGCAGTCCTCCTCCTCACAGCATAAGGATCAGACTGTCTCCATAATCTCAGTCCAACATCCTTTCTGATGTGCATGTCCTCAGCCACTAGATGAGCATCATTGTGGTCTGGAATCTTGAGTTTCAGCTTTCTCAAAACAAGAGACTCATCATCTTCTTCTTCAGATTGAGGCACTGGGGCCGTGTTCTTCTCTTCTGCGGGAATGTTTCTGGTGCTTCTCTTGGGCTTTGGGGCTTTCTGAGCTTGAGCTTTGGGAGCAGTCCTGGGCTTTGATGGAGCATCCCCTGACTTGATAGCATCTCCCATAAGCTTCTGGGCTTTGGGTGCTGGTGCAGCATCCTCTTCCTCTTCTTCATTAGAAGAATGCTACTCAAATTCAGCCATGGGATCTACCTTCTTGCACCATTTTCCTCTCTTTCTCTCTTTCTTTTTCTTATCCTCAGCAGCATCTTCTCCTCCAGCTGACTTGGAGGGTTCCTGAGTGGAGGCTCTGGCCTTAGACATTGGGACTCTTCTGGCAGGTGCCTTCTTGTTCAAGCCTGGCTTTGTTGCAGCAGCTGTGCCATACTCCTTCTTTAGCACCTTCTTCTTTGATGTAGCCTCATCCTCAACAGCCACATAGTCCTCATCCTCAGAGTCTGAGGTTCTCTTCTTCCTTGCTCTAGTGGCTGCCTTGGGCAAATTACTAGGTGTGCTTCTACTACCCTCATCATAGCTGCTTAAGGGATCTGAACCCTCACTCAATTGCACTTGTTCCTCAGATTTGTTCTGACTGTCACTCTGGTCAGACATCTTTGCAATCTCACTGACAGCAGACCCTATGAATAGATGTAGATGAGGTAGAGTGGATGAGCATCACAAAGTGCAGAGTTTTTGCAAAACAGATGACTCAAAAGTTTAGTTTTAGTTCTCCACGGAAAGCATTTCGGAGCTACCGATTTGTTAAACTCGGTGATACCGAAGCAATTTTGGAGCCTAAACTAGTGAACTCGGTCAGACCGAGTCATAGTTCGGTGGCACCAAGACTGCTAGGGTTTCACAGTGAATCGAACTCGGTCACACCGATGTGCAGTTTTCGGTCAGACTGAAAATGCATGTGCTATGGCCTAAGCCAAATCGGTGAGACCGATTTCTGCAACTCGGCCGGTCCGAGATGAGTTCGGCGGAGACCTAACCCTAAATTTCCAAATCAAATCTAACCTAAAGGATGTTTTCTGTGGATAGAGCGTTTGCATACATGGTAAAGATCATGGCAAAGCAATGTGCTATGAATCGGAGTTAAGGGATTAGCACACAGAGTCGAACCCATACCCTAGTTCGGTGGAGGTTCGCTACGGCGGCAACGGTGGAGCAGATTTCTGTTGACGGTGATGGAAACCACTGGCGGGAGGTCGCTGGTGGCGAGGAGACGATCCGGAGACCCGAGGAGGCAGAGCAGGACACACGCGCGGGCTGAGGGGTTTGAAGAAATTTCCAAAATCTCACTCGTGGGTTTATATATCCCGACCCTGTCGGTGTGACCGAGTGGAACAACTCAGTGGCACCGAGATGCAGAATCGCAAGCGGTTACTGCAACTCGGTGTGACTGAAAATTTCAAATCAGTTGCACCGAGATTGAAAACCTAGATCAACTTAGTGTTCTCGGTGTGACCGAAGTGGATGACTCGGTCATACCGAAATGCACAAAGAGGTTTTGGAAGTTTAAGTCTATGACGAATCGGGGACTCCGAGTGCTCCTCACACTGAGTGGTTCGAATCTGACTTGATCGACCTTTGTGATGTAGCATGAATAGAGTTTGAGATGAGAAAAAGCATAGATAGGTAGAGGGAGTTCTTAGGCATTCTTGTCCATCCATTTGTTAAAAGAGAAAAAGCCAAACATTCAAAACAACAAATGGATGTCCTCGAATGAGTAAAATATGCAATCAACATGCTCACACAATAAAATGGAAAATGAAATATGTGACAAAGCATGCACAAAAACACTCTATCATCTATCAAGCAATTTGGCGATGACTAGGTCATCTATATATGAGTATATTGACTTAGGAGTCAAATGAGAACATTTGGTCATAGGTCATACTCATCGTTTAAGCACAAGTGGGGTTACCACTTTTACATAAAGCATTGTTGTGTTCACATCATTAGAGTTGCTTTAGCTCAATTGATTAGAGTAAAGCTCCCCCTAGATGTGATATCCCCCCTAAGAGGGATGAACTAACCTTGGGTTTTGTCGATGATGACTTCATGTAGGTGTTGAAGATGTGGATGCTCAATGTTGATGTAGATCGTTTGGAGCAATCCATTGGAGCGAGTTGCACTTTCAATACCTACACGGGCTAGTCCCACAAGGAACAAACAAAGATATCCATAGACATAGAGTGATGTACACATAGATGATGCCCATGAAAGCATTAGGTTACCTTGTCCCTTGTCTTACCAACAAGAGGGTTTGTGACTCCTTGAACTAGTGCAAGATATGGAAGTTGTTTGCACATGTTCTTGCCAAAAGATATGAGTGAAGTATGTTGGCGGAGTCACCCTCAAGAACTCTCTAGTTCTTCTTCTTCGGGATCCACACCATCTTGATGGGAATCCTTGGAGTTGTAGTCGTACTTGATGAAGTAGAACTTGATGTAGTCTTGGGAACCCACTTGACCAAGGCCTTAGGAGCTTCTTCAACTGCATCAATCTCCTCTTGAAGCTTGTCCTTGCCTCTTTGCTTGTGTTCTTGTGGTGGAAGATCATCTTGAGCTTGTGTTCCTTGGAAAGAAGTAGGATCATACTTCTCTTGTTGAGGAACAAACTTCGTCTTAGGGTATTGATCCTCTTCCCAATCAACTCCTTGCTTGCGTACAATTTCCTCAAATTGCTTACTTCCGGCAAGACTCTTGTAGACACCCTTCTCTATAATTCCCTTCAATAAACTATTTTCTTGCTCAAGTGTGACTTGGCTAAGAGAATAATTAGTGGAATCAAGAGCACTACTAGAAGCAACAACATTGGATTTAGCATGATTATTGTTACTACTAGATGAAGAATCTTTCTTACTCTTGTTGCTAGATTTTACTTGTGGCATGTAAGTACACAAGAGTAAACACTTGGCAATGTAAGAAGAACTTTTCTTGCGAAGATCATCATTGATTGCCTTTAAGAACTCATGCTCTTGCTCAAGGTTGAGCTTTTCAAAGCATAGCTTATCATGAGTTTTTAAAAGTTCTCGGTGATCTTCCAAGGTAGTTTCATGAGCTAACTTAAGAGTGTTTAGTTCTTTAGTTAGACGCTCAATCTCCTTCTTATCATCGTCATTCGTTTTATCTTGATTAGCATGATTAGTAGCAAGTTCATCATAGTTTTCATAGCTAGAGTTGTCAACAAGTAAATCATCATCTCCTAGCAAATCATCTTCATCACTATTGAAATCAACATACTCGAGGTGTGATGCCTTTGGGCCTTTAGCCATGAAGCATATTCCAATTCCTTCATTTTGAACTTGTCAAGTTGACTTTGAAGCACATCCAATTTGGATTCCTTGACGGAATCAGTACCCTCGTGCATATCAATTAAAGTATCCCAAATTTCCTTTGCGTTCTCAAGACGGCTGATTTTGTTGAATTCTTCGGGGCACAATCCGTTGAAGAGAATATCACAAGCTTGAGCATTGTATTCAGCATCTTCAACTCTTCCACGGTAGCTTCACGGCTTGGTTCTCTCCCATCAAAGAATTCACCTTGCAAGCCAATACACACATTAGCCCAAACAGCGGGGTTATGTCCAAGAATATGCATTTTCTCTTTTGCTTCCAACTAGCAAAATTTGTACCATCAAACTAAGGACCTCTATGGTGGTAATTTCCCTCGCTAGACACCATACTCTCCTAGGTTGTGAAACCAAGGATATGATCACCAAAAGCTATGGAAATCAAGGCAAATGGAGACCAAAGCTCTGATACCACTTGTAGGATCAAAAGTATGTCTAGAGGGGGGGTGATTAGACTACTTGACCAAATAAAAATCTAGCCTCTTCCCAATTTTAAGTCTTGGCAGATTATAGCAACTTAGCACTAGTCAAGTAAACAACCTACACATGCAAGTCTAAGATTATAATATGGGACCGACCCTATCCAAAAGGAACTCAAGGTCCCACCAAGGATAGACCCATATTGAAACGCTTTTGCAAGGTGGATATCATTACATCAACATTACATAATAGATGGGGATACATACATAAGGCACAAATGCCACAAGAATACATCAACCTCATACATGAGAACAACATCCGACTACGGATGAAACATAAACAGAAACTCAAACGACATCCACCACCTAGCTAGGCTGCCGACGACCGAACCTATCCCCGATCAAGAAGAAGCGGAAGAAGAACTCCAACCAGCAAACATCGCTCTCACGTCATGATAATCGCAAACCTGTATCGCAACTGGTGGTGTAGTAATCTGTGAGCCACGAGGACTCAGCAATCCCATTACCATGGGTATCAAGACTAGCAAAGCTTAATGGGAAAGGAAGGGGATAAAGTGGTGAGGTTGCAGCAGCGACTAAGCATATATGGTGGCTATCATACGCAAATGAGAGCGAGAAGAGAAACAAAGGAACGGTCGTCAACTAGTAATGATCAAGAAGTGAT
This sequence comes from Aegilops longissima, assembly GCA_021605205.1. Taxonomy (NCBI): domain Eukaryota; kingdom Viridiplantae; phylum Streptophyta; class Magnoliopsida; order Poales; family Poaceae; genus Aegilops; species Aegilops longissima. The sequence continues at coordinate 608,599,796 of CM038682.1, forward strand.
CCTGAACTCCTACTTACGCCGACATAACCCGAAACCGTGTTCTCCTCTCGATCAACCCGAAAAGAGACACTCACGTTACGCTTTACGGTTGGTGTATTTTAATTAAGATCAACTTCGGTTTTCTACAACCGGACATTAACAAATTCCCATCTGCCACATAACCATGGCACGGCTTTGAAAGTTTATACCTGCAGGGTGTCCCAACTTAGCCCATGATAAGCTCTCGCGATCAACGAAGAATATTCCTTCTCCCGGAAGACCCGATCAGTCTCGGAATCCGGCTACAAGACATTTCGACAAGAATAAAACAAGACCAGCAAAGCCGCCCGATCGCCGACAATCCCGATAGGAGCTGCACATATCTCGTTCGAGGGCAACACCGGATGAGACATCCTACGGTAAAACCAAACCTCGAGTTGCCACGAGGGGCCCATGATCTACTCGGTTCGGGCCAGCACTTAGAGAAGCACTGGTCCGGGGGGGGCTAAATAAAGATGACCCTTGGGTTAATTACTCCCAAGGGAAAAATAGGTGGTGGTGAGGCAAATGGAAAAACCAATGTTGGGCCTTGCTGGAAAAGTCTTATTCAAAGCGAACTGTCAAGGGGGTCCCATAAATCACCCGACCGCGTTAGGGACGCAAAATCCGGGAACATAATACCGATATGACGGAAACTAGGGCGGCAAGAGTGGAACAAAACACCAGGCATAAGGCCGAGCCTTCCACCCTTTACCAAGTATATAGATGCATTAATTAAATAAGATATATTGTGATATCCCAACAAGTAAACATGTTCCAACAAGGAACAACATCTCCATGTTCCAAAAGGAACAAACTTCATCTTCACCTGCAACTAACAACGCTATAAGAGGGGCTGAGCAAAGCGGTAACATAGCCAAACAACGGTTTGCTAGGAAGGGTGCAAAAGGTTAGAGGCTGACATGGCAATTTGGGATGGCTTGATAAACAGGTAATGGGTAGCGCAGCATAGCGAAAGAACGAGGCAACTAGCATAGCAATGATAGTAGTGAGATCCAGGGTAGCGGTCATCTTGCCTGAAATCCCGCAAGGAAGAAGAACGAGTCCATGAAGAAGACGAACGGATGAAGCCGAACCAAGCGTAGACGAACGAATCCTCACGATCGCAACGAAACAGGAACTAACAAGAAGAAGCACACAACATAGGTAAACACACCACACATGAACAAGACATGATGCACAACAAGCATGATGCATGACAAATCTAGATGAAGCTACTCATGGCAAGAGATGATGCAAACAAGAGCAACACATCAAGGCAAGTTTAAATGAGGCCGGAAACAACATAGAACAATTCCGGTAAGTCCTCATATGCAAATTTCGAAATTGGTCCAGATCTGAATTAACCTTATGTTCAAGTTGTAAAACAGCAATTTAAGATGCACCACGATGATCTACACGAAATTCTAGTCAAGTTACATATAAAGTTCATTAGATTCGGAGCTACGGCCTAGAAGATATGAGCAAAACAAGATAAACATGGCATTGATGCAAAATGCATACAAACATCAAGCAAACACCTCAAAACAAGGGGGCAACATGATAATATGAAACTACATGCAAAATCAAGCAAGTTTCATATAGAGCACACTCAAAACGGAGCAACGGTTCAACACATACACCCTATACAAGTTATGGCAACAATCTGTCCAAAACAGCAACTAGGCATATTGCAAGCATCAAAACAATATGCTACAGCACCTTAACATAATAACAAAAGGCATGGGCATGATGTACAGGTAAAGCATTACAAAACATGAACACTGAACTATCTCCGAAACAACTAGAACATGCTCAAAATGACATGGCAAGATTGCAAATAATAACAGTTTCAGACTTTAGCAGAAATAACATCAGGTTGCAATGTTTAGAGCTATCAAACAACATGTTACAGGAACTTAACATGGCAAACAAAGGCATGGCATGAATCTACTCAAATCATAGAACAAAAGTCCTTTACTGACCATAAGCCAAAAAGGATCAGAAAATATGATGGCACCCACGTAAACATGGCAAGTTATATTACAGATTCGTACATGGCAGAAACAACAACAAGTAGGCATGTTGGTGAGCTTGAACCACTCACCACAGAGCAAAACATGGCATGGCAAGGCAACCAACAGTAAGAAGACATGGCATAGAAGCTATACATGGCAAGAACAACATCATAGCATACAAGGATCAACTACAACAACCTTGGCAAAATTGAATAACATGTAAACAACCTGCCAGGAAACATTTTATAGCAAAAGTAGAGCTCGATTGACTCAAGCTATGGCACTCCATAATTGCAAACAAGGGCATGGATGGATAAAGCAAGATATGTAGAACAAAACATCCTTACTGAAGTATCTCAAAATATGCATGGATCTCTCTGTAGCATCAAGTTAACATGGCATCAAAATATCAGCTAAACAGGGCTGAAATCAGCAACATCAGGAAGCCTACTTTGCATGCTTGTGCTAGTCACCACATAGATCACAAAAATACATGGCATACACCACTGGAAAGATGGCATGGCATATTACAAAACACATGTAGGACTCAAGTTCATAGGATGCACACATCAATCATGGCAAAATGACAAAAGTGCATGTTCTGATAAGAAACAGAAACTAACATCACATAGCACTCTTCCAACAGCATTTCGGGCATCAAGATGAGCTCAAATGAAAATGATGCAATGGAATGAAATGATCTACTCTTCGAGACGAACATTTTGACATATTACACGCACAAAACAGAGCAATATGCAGAGAGTTACGATGCAACGAAAATGCAACAAAATGTGCAACAATTTCGGGGACTTGGTGAAAATATCACCTCCGGGAAAATCAACCCGGGACGGAGGGATCCGGGACGGCGCGGTACAGGACGGGGACGAGGGCGTTTGGTTCGGGGACCGGTGGATCTGGTCCATCTTCTCCGGATCCGACCGGAGAAGAACTCCGGCGAGCTCCGGCGGTGTTCCGGCGATGACGGGGAGGCGCGGGGACGCGGGATCCGGCGGAGGAGGCGAGGGCGCGGGGGCACGGGCCCGGAGCTGGCGGCGCGGCCGGCCGGCGAGTCGGCGAGGAACGGGGCGAGGCCGAACGGGGCGGCGCGGGCTGAACTGGCAGCAGCTGGGCGGCGGCGCGGAAGGGCCAGCCGTGGCGGGCGGAGGCGGGCGAGGTCGGCGGGGCTGTGGGCGCTGAAGCCGAGGGCGCCGGGCGTGGAGGCTCGGCCGGCGAGGACGCGCGCGGCGGCGCGGACTGCGGCGGGGCGGGCGCCGCGAGGGCGGAGGGGCAACGGCGGCGCTGGGAGGAGCTTCGGGCGCTGGCGGCGCTGGGCGGGCGGCGGCATGGCTGAGGCGCTGTGAGCCGCCATGGGCAGACAGGCGGGGGCGGACGGCGGTGGCGCGCCATGTGGCGGAAAGCGGTTGGACGGGGGCGACGGGCGGACATGTCCGGCGGGATCCGGACGTGTCCGGCTGCGGGATGAGGACGAAGCTAGGGTTTCGGGGGGAATAGACCGCGAATTTCGGGGGAGGGGGCTATAAATAGATTTCTGGGAGCTAGGAGAGTCCAAATGAGGTGCGGTTTTCGGCCACGCGATCGTGATCGAACGACCGAGAGCATGGAGGGGAGTTTGCTGGGTTTTGGGCCACTTTGGAAGGGGTGTTGGGCTGCAATGCAAAAGAGGCTTTTGCGGTTACCCGGTTAACCGTTGGAGTACCAAACGACTTCCAAATGGCACGAAACTTGACAGGCGGTCTACCGGTGCTATGCCAAGGCCGCTTGACAAACCTCGGTCCATTCCGAGACCGTTTAACACCCACACATGAAAAGAGGTAAAAGGGGGCGCCGGGAGACATAGGAGTGCCGGATTGCAAAACGGACAACAGGGAAAATGCTCGGATGCATGAGACGAACACGTATGCAAGATGAAATGCACATGATGACATGATAAAAATGCAGATGATGACATGGCAAGGTGCAACACGCAAGCAAATGACATGGCAAAGACGACGAATAACTGACGGACACCTGGCGCATCGAATCCGGGGCGTTACAACACTCCTCCACTAACAAGAGATCTCGTCCCGAGATCTTAGGACCGAGACGGAAGAGAAAAAGGAAGAGGCGAAACAAGAACTCAAGATAAGAAGCAAAGAATCGAGAGCACTCGATAAGAAGAGAGGAACGACGAGAATGACGAGATTCGAAAGCTCACGGAATCAGATAGACTATGAAACCACTCGTTCTAACCGGAGTGGTTAGAATGAGAAAAGAAACGGATAAGACTGAAAGGATTTTAGAAGCACACCGGTTGAAAATGGAAAGAATGGAAAAAGAACTTCACGAAATGGGATGGCACTTGACGAAATGAACAAAGCAATACCTCCGGAAGAATTGAAAGAATGGAATGAAAAGAACTTAGAAGGAAGGATTGAACGGAGTTGTTGAGAAAATCAACAACGAAAGAATACGATTGATGTGGACTTAAGGATAACATCTCAAAATTATGAGGTGATAACCGACCACAAGCGGAAAAGATTGAATAGCTGAGAAGAACGAAGAAATGCAAAACTCCACTTCAAAAGAATACGAAGACTTAATTGCACTTCGAGATGCAAGAAGAAAAGATACTTGAACTCCGCCAACAAAATCTTGATGAGCTCTTGAAGAAATGAATTAAATCATGAAGAACCACCATGAAGAACTCCGGTAACAAAAGGATAAAGAGATAGAATGAAGGATGAAAGGAATAAGATGAGCCTTGCGATGATTTAGATGAGGGATCCGACGAGATGGCCGAGGAAATTAATTGAACTCCGGAAAAGAAAAGATGAAAAGACTTGGAACTAGAATTTATTCATTACGAACAAACTCCGAAGGAAAAGGATTAATCAACTTGAATGAAATAAGAATAAGATTTATTGTATGCTTTTCCTTCATCAAATTAAATTGATGACAAACAATGGATTTTGCAAACTACTTATTCTTCTTGAAAATGATTAAGGGGGAACATAGCACAAAACTTGAGAAAGTCTTCATGAACCATTGGTAGGATTGAAAAGAACGAATGGATGAAATGATAATCAAAGAAAAAGAATCTTGAGCGAACCACCGTGAAAAATTAGAAAAGCCCAAAGATACTTGAGGAATTTAGATACAAGAGAGTGAAGAGATCATGAACTGATTAGAGGATACTTGAACAAAGCACCGGAAGAATATTGAGACGAACGAAGGGGCACGAATATGGAATAATTGGAGAACGAATTTGAAAAACTTAGAACGAAGAAATATTCGAAAAGATGGCCTCCGGATGATCGAGAGAAAGCAACTCCTGAAATACTCGGATGGATGAAAAGAATTGCACGATGGAAACAATTAGATAGGATAGCATCGAGCTAGCACCGCGAATCTCCTGGGAGAACGGACGAGATTTAAGAGAAACTCTACTTCGATCTTCAAGGACGACGATAAACACCACCAAAATCTCTGAGATACTCCGGGAGGATGAAAAGCGAAGAGGTTGAGCCAACAATGAAATGATTTGAAATTGATCTTGGAAAAGGCATCTGACTGATGAAATTCATTCTTACGTCACACTTGAAAAGAATTGATAATAACTCTGGGTGAAATAGAAGAGTCAGGTAAGATCCTAGGAAAAGACCTGTGGGTTAGGGCCCACTGAAAAGAAACACCGTTGGAAAGGGATGTTGAGCAGATAGATGATGCACGGAATAATTGAAATATTTGGTGATGTGACAACCTCGAATTAATTGGAACACGACGAATCTCCTGAGATGTCTTCGGAACTCCGGAATGATAAACTGGCGAGTGGCGAACGAGCAAAGAGAACACTTCGAAGGAAAAGAATGTGATCAACCCGAAAAAACTTGAATTGGATCCACCGGAAAAAGAAAAAGGGATGAAGAATGACGAACGAGACGAGAATTCACCGGTTAAAATAATTGAGGGAAGACTGAAGAGGCTCCACACGAATGAAATAGATGGTCGGGAGAGAGGCAAACTCCGGGAAGAAAAGGGTGGGAGGGCGGGAAAACACAGGCAACTTGGAAGGGGAAATCGACGAAAATCTTGAAGAGAAAAACACCGGTTGAAATCATTGAGGAAAGAAAGCAACGACTTCGCACGAGTAGGATGGATACTCGATTACGGACTCTGGTTCCGAGAGGAAGAAGGGAGGGCGGGTGGGAAAAACAAGGACAACTTCGGACAAGGAAAAACAACGACGTCGGAGGAAGAACTGAGGATTGAACCCAAAGATGAAGAGGGTCGAGTCGACTTGACAAGAAATGCACCGGATGAAAAGAGCTGCGGAACAACTACCGGAAAACCAACTGCGTGATCCTAAAGAAAAATTTTGAAGGGGAAGAGGAGTAATTCAAAACACCTACGTCAAGATTCCTTACCAGAGCGACGAAGGGGCAGAGGAGTAAAAAGAAATCCTACTCTCCGATATAACTAGACTCTGAAAACAGTTTTCTTCTAGACTCAACTGCGGCCAAACTACACGATCAAACAAGGGGGCTCCTAGGGTCGGTCGAGGCTCGATACCAACATCACGCCCAATATGCGACCCTATCCAAAAGGAACTCAAGGTCCCACCAAGGATAGACCCATATTGAAACGCTTTTGCAAGGTGGATATCATTACATCAACATTACATAATAGATGGGGATACATACATAAGGCACAAATGCCACAAGAATACATCAACCTCATACATGAGAACAACATCCGACTACGGATGAAACATAAACAGAAACTCAAACGACATCCACCCTGCTAGCCCAGGCTGCCGACCTGGAACCTATCCCCTGATCGAAGAAGAAGCAGAAGAAGAACTCCAACCAGCAAACATCGCTCTCACGTCATGATAATCGCAAACCTGTACCTGCAACTGGTGGTGTAGTAATCTGTGAGCCACGAGGACTCAGCAATCCCATTACCATGGGTATCAAGACTAGCAAAGCTTAATGGGAAAGGAAGGGGATAAAGTGGTGAGGTTGCAGCAGCGACTAAGCATATATGGTGGCTATCATACGCAAATGAGAGCGAGAAGAGAAACAAAGGAACGGTCGTCAACTAGTAATGATCAAGAAGTGATCCTGAACTCCTACTTACGTCAGACATAACCCAGAAACCGTGTTCTCCTCTCGATCAACCCCGAAAAGAGACACTCACGGTTACGCTTTACGGTTGGTGTATTTTAATTAAGATCAACTTCGGGTTTTCTACAACCGGACATTAACAAATTCCCATCTGCCACATAACATGGGCACGGCTTTGAAAGTTTATACCTGCAGGGTGTCCCAACTTAGCCCATGATAAGCTCTCGCGATCAACGAAGAATATTCCTTCTCCCGGAAGACCCGATCAGTCTCGGAATCCCGGCTACAAGACATTTCGACAGTAATAAAACAAGACCAGCAAAGCCGCCCGATCGCCGACAATCCCGATAGGAGCTGCACATATCTCGTTCTCGTGGCAACACCGGATGAGACATCCTACGGTAAAACCAAACCTCGAGTTGCCACGAGGGGGCCCCGCGGTCTACTCGGTTCGGGCCAGCACTTAGAGAAGCACTGGTCCGGGGGCTAAATAAAGATGACCCTTGGGTTAATTACTCCCAAGGGAAAAATAGGTGGTGGTGAGGCAAATGGAAAAACCAATGTTGGGCCTTCTTTGGAAAAGTCTTATTCAAAGCGAACTGTCAAGGGGTCCCATAAATCACCCGACCGTTAGGGACGCAAAATCCGGGAACATAATACCGATATGACGGAAACTAGGGCGGCAAGAGTGGAACAAAACACCAGGCATAAGGCCGAGCCTTCCACCCTTTACCAAGTATATAGATGCATTAATTAAATAAGATATATTGTGATATCCCAACAAGTAAACATGTTCCAACAAGGAACAACATCTCCATGTTCCAAAAGGAACAAACTTCATCTTCACCTGCAACTAACAACGCTATAAGAGGGGCTGAGCAAAGCGGTAACATAGCCAAACAACGGTTTGCTAGGAAGGGTGCAAAAGGTTAGAGGCTGACATGGCAATTTGGGATGGCTTGATAAACAGGTAATGGGTAGCGCAGCATAGCGAAAGAACGAGGCAACTAGCATAGCAATGATAGTAGTGAGATCCAGGGTAGCGGTCATCTTGCCTGAAATCCCGCAAGTAAGAAGAACGAGTCCATGAAGAAGACGAACGGATGAAGCCGAACCAAGCGTAGACGAACGAATCCTCACGATCGCAACGAAACAGGAACTAACAAGAAGAAGCACACAACATAGGTAAACACACCACACATGAACAAGACATGATGCACAACAAGCATGATGCATGACAAATCTAGATGAAGCTACTCATGGCAAGAGATGATGCAAACAAGAGCAACACATCAAGGCAAGTTTAAATGAGGCGGAAACAACATAGAACAATTCGGTAAGTCCTCATATGCAAATTTCGAAATTGGTCCAGATCTGAATTAACCTTATGTTCAAGTTGTAAAACAGCAATTTAAGATGCACCACGATGATCTACACGAAATTCTAGTCAAGTTACATATAAAGTTCATTAGATTCGGAGCTACGGCCTAGAAGATATGAGCAAAACAAGATAAACATGGCATTGATGCAAAATGCATACAAACATCAAGCAAACACCTCAAAACAAGGGGGCAACATGATAATATGAAACTACATGCAAAATCAAGCAAGTTTCATATAGGGCACACTCAAAACGGAGCAACGGTTCAACACATACACCCTATACAAGTTATGGCAACAATCTGTCCAAAACAGCAACTAGGCATATTGCAAGCATCAAAACAATATGCTACAGCACCTTAACATAATAACAAAAGGCATGGGCATGATGTACAGGTAAAGCATTACAAAACATGAACACTGAACTATCTCCAGAAACAACTAGAACATGCTCAAAATGACATGGCAAGATTGCAAATAATAACAGTTTCAGACTTTAGCAGAAATAACATCAGGTTGCAATGTTTAGAGCTATCAAACAACATGTTACAGGAACTTAACATGGCAAACAAAGGCATGGCATGAATCTACTCAAATCATAGAACAAAAGTCCTTTACTGACCATAAGCCAAAAAGGATCAGAAAATATGATGGCACCCACGTAAACATGGCAAGTTATATTACAGATTCGTACATGGCAGAAACAACAACAAGTAGGCATGTTGGTGAGCTTGAACCACTCACCACAGAGCAAAACATGGCATGGCAAGGCAACCAACAGTAAGAAGACATGGCATAGAAGCTATACATGGCAAGAACAACATCATAGCATACAAGGATCAACTACAACAACCTTGGCAAAATTGAATAACATGTAAACAACCTGCCAGAAACATTTTATAGCAAAAGTAGAGCTCGATTGACTCAAGCTATGGCACTCCATAATTGCAAACAAGGGCATGGATGGATAAAGCAAGATATGTAGAACAAAACATCCTTACTGAAGTATCTCAAAATATGCATGGATCTCTCTGTAGCATCAAGTTAACATGGCATCAAAATATCAGCTAAACAGGGCTGAAATCAGCAACATCAGGAAGCCTACTTTGCATGCTTGTGCTAGTCACCACATAGATCACAAAAATACATGGCATACACCACTGGAAAGATGGCATGGCATATTACAAAACACATGTAGGACTCAAGTTCATAGGATGCACACATCAATCATGGCAAAATGACAAAAGTGCATGTTCGATAAGAAACAGAAACTAACATCACATAGCACTCTTCCAACAGCATTTCGGGCATCAAGATGAGCTCAAATGAAAATGATGCAATGGAATGAAATGATCTACTCTTCGAGACGAACATTTTGACATATTACACGCACAAAACAGAGCAATATGCAGAGAGTTACGATGCAACGAAAATGCAACAAAATGTGCAACAATTTCGGGGACTTGGTGAAAATATCACCCGGAAAATCAACCCGGACGGAGGGATCCGGACGGCGCGGTACAGGACGGGACGAGGCGTTTGGTTCGGGGACCGTGGATCTGGTCCATCTTCTCGGATCCGACCGGAGAAGAACTCCGCGAAGCTCCGCGGTGTTCCGCGATGATGGGAGGCTTGGGACGCGGATCCGCGGAGGAGGCGAGGGCGCGGGGCACCTGGAGCGGAGCTGGCGGCGCGCCGGCCGGCGAAGTCGGCGAGAACGGGCGAGGCCGAACAGGGGCGGCGCGGCTGGAACTGCAAGCGCTGGTAATGGCATGGGCGGCGGGCGGGCCGGGCGAGGCGGGCGAGGTCAGCGGGGCTGTGGCGCTGAAGCCGAGGGCGCAGGCGTGGAGGCTCGCCGGCGAGCGAGACCGCGCGTGCGCGCGGACTGCTGGTGGCGGGCGCCGCGAGGGCGGAGGGGCAACGGCGGTGAGGGAGGAGCTTCAGCGCTGGCGGCGCTCAGGCCGGCGGCAGCAGGCTGGTGGCTGTGAGCCAGTGCTGCTGGCAGACAGGCATGGCGGCGGACGGCGGTGATGGCGCGCCATGTGGCGGAAAGCAGTTGGACGGGGCGACAGGCGGACATGTCCGCGGGATCCGGACGTGTCCGCTGCAGGATGAGGACGAAGCTAGGGTTTCGGGGGGAATAGACCGCGAATTTCGGGGGAAGGGGCTATAAATAGATTTCTGGGAGCTAGGAGAGTCCAAATGAGGTGCGGTTTTCGGCCACGCGATCGTGATCGAACGACCGAGAGCATGGAGGGGAGTTTGCTGGGTTTTGGGCCACTTTGGAAGGGTGTTGGGCTGCAATGCAAAGAGGCTTTGCGGTTACCAGTTAACCGTTGGAGTACCAAACGACTTCCAAATGGCACGAAACTTGACAGCGGTTCTACGGTGCTATGCCAAGGCCGCTTGACAAACCTCGGTCCATTCGAGACCGCTTAACACCCACACATGAAAAGAGGTAAAAGGGGCCGGAGACATAGGAGTGCCGGATTGCAAAACGGACAACAGGAAAATGCTCGGATGCATGAGACGAACACGTATGCAAGATGAAATGCACATGATGACATGATAAAAATGCAGATGATGACATGGCAAGGTGCAACACGCAAGCAAATGACATGGCAAAGACGACGAATAACTGACGGACACCTGGCGCATCGAATCCGGGGCGTTACAACACTCCTCCACTAACAAGAGATCTCGTCCCGAGATCTTAGGACCGAGACGGAAGAGAAAAAGGAAGAGGCGAAACAAGAACTCAAGATAAGAAGCAAAGAATCGAGAGCACTCGATAAGAAGAGAGGAACGACGAGAATGACGAGATTCGGAAGCTCACGGAATCAGATAGACTATGAAACCACTCGTTCTAACCGGAGTGGTTAGAATGAGAAAAGAAACGGATAAGACTGAAAGGATTTTAGAAGCACACCGGTTGAAAATGGAAAGAATGGAAAAAGAACTTCACGAAATGGGATGGCACTTGACGAAATGAACAAAGCAATACCTCCGGAAGAATTGAAAGAATGGAATGAAAAGAACTTAGAAGGAAGGATTGAACGGAGTTGTTGAGAAAATCAACAACGAAAGAATACGATTGATGTGGACTTAAGGATAACATCTCAAAATTATGAGGTGATAACCGACCACAAGCGGAAAAGATTGAATAGCTGAGAAGAACGAAGAAATGCAAAACTCCACTTCAAAAGAATACGAAGACTTAATTGCACTTCGAGATGCAAGAAGAAAAGATACTTGAACTCCGCCAACAAAATCTTGATGAGCTCTTGAAGAAATGAATTAAATCATGAAGAACCACCATGAAGAACTCCGGTAACAAAAGGATAAAGAGATAGAATGAAGGATGAAAGGAATAAGATGAGCCTTGCGATGATTTAGATGAGGGATCCGACGAGATGGCCGAGGAAATTAATTGAACTCCGGAAAAGAAAAGATGAAAAGACTTGGAACTAGAATTTATTCATTACGAACAAACTCCGAAGGAAAAGGATTAATCAACTTGAATGAAATAAGAATAAGATTTATTGTATGCTTTTCCTTCATCAAATTAAATTGATGACAAACAATGGATTTTGCAAACTACTTATTCTTCTTGAAAATGATTAAGGGGGAACATAGCACAAAACTTGAGAAAGTCTTCATGAACCATTGGTAGGATTGAAAAGAACGAATGGATGAAATGATAATCAAAGAAAAAGAATCTTGAACGAACCACCGTGAAAAATTAGAAAAGCCCAAAGATACTTGAGGGAATTTAGATACAAGAGAGTGAAGAGATCATGAACTGATTAGAGGATACTTGAACAAAGCACCGGAAGAATATTGAGACGAACGAAGGGGCACGAATATGGAATAATTGGAGAACGAATTTGAAAAACTTAGAACGAAGAAATATTCCGAAAAGATGGCCTCCGGATGATCGAGAGAAAGCAACTCTGAAATACTCGGATGGATGAAAAGAATTGCACGATGGAAACAATTAGATAGGATAGCATCGAGCTAGCACCGCGAATCTCCTGGGAGAACGGACGAGATTTAAGAGAAACTCTACTTCGATCTTCAAGGACGACGATAAACACCACCAAAATCTCTGAGATACTCCGGGAGGATGAAAAGCGAAGAGGTTGAGCCAACAATGAAATGATTTGAAATTGATCTTGGAAAAGGCATCTGACTGATGAAATTCATTCTTACGTCACACTTGAAAAGAATTGATAATAACTCCGGGTGAATTAGAAGAGTCAGGTAAGATCCTGGGAAAAGACCTGTGGGTTAGGGCCCACTGAAAAGAAACACCGTTGGAAAGGGATGTTGAACAGATAGATGATGCACCGGAATAATTGAAATATTTGACTGATGTGACAACCTCGAATTAATTGGAACACAGACGAATCTCCTGAGATGTCTTCGGAACTCCGGAATGATAAACTGGCGAGTGGCGAACGAGCAAAGAGAACACTTCGAAGGAAAAGAATGTGATCAACCCGAAAAAACTTGAATTGGATCCACCGGAAAAAGAAAAAGGGATGAAGAATGACGAACGAGACGAGAATTCACCGGTTAAAATAATTGAGGGAAGACTGAAGAGGCTCCACACGAATGAAATAGATGGTCGGGAGAGAGGCAAACTCCGGGAAGAAAAGGGTGGAGGGCGGAAAACACAGGCAACTTGGAAGGGGAAATCGACGAAAATCTTGAAGAGAAAAACACCGGTTGAAATCATTGAGGAAAGAAAGCAACGACTTCGCACAGTAGGATGGATACTCGACACGGACTCTGGTTCGAGAGGAAGAAGGGCGGTGGGAAAAACAAGGACAACTTCGGACAAGGAAAAACAACGACGTCGGAGGAAGAACTGAGGATTGAACCCAAAGATGAAGAGGGTCGAGTCGACTTGACAAGAAATGCACCGGATGAAAAGAGCTGCGGAACAACTACCGGAAAACCAACTGCGTGATCCTAAAGAAAAATTTTGAAGGGGAAGAGGAGTAATTCAAAACACCTACGTCAAGATTCCTTACCAGAGCGACGAAGGGGCAGAGGAGTAAAAAGAAATCCTACTCTCCGATATAACTAGACTCTGAAAACAGTTTTCTTCTAGACTCAACTGCGGCCAAACTACACGATCAAACAAGGGGGCTCCTAGGGTCGGTCGAGGCTCTGATACCAACTTGTCACGCCCAATATGCGACCCTATCCAAAAGGAACTCGAAGGTCCCACCAAGGATAGACCCGCATATTGAAACGCTTTTGCAAGGTGGATATCATTACATCAACATTACATAATAGATGGGGATACATACATAAGGCACAAATGCCACAAGAATACATCAACCTCATACATGAGAACAACATCCGACTACGGATGAAACATAAACAGAAACTCAAACGACATCCACCCTGCTAGCCCAGGCTGCCGACCTGGAACCTATCCCCTGATCGAAGAAGAAGCAGAAGAAGAACTCCAACCAGCAAACATCGCTCTCACGTCATGATAATCGCAAACCTGTACCTGCAACTGGTGGTGTAGTAATCTGTGAGCCACGAGGACTCAGCAATCCCATTACCATGGGTATCAAGACTAGCAAAGCTTAATGGGAAAGGAAGGGGATAAAGTGGTGAGGTTGCAGCAGCGACTAAGCATATATGGTGGCTATCATACGCAAATGAGAGCGAGAAGAGAAACAAAGGAACGGTCGTCAACTAGTAATGATCAAGAAGTGATCCTGAACTCCTACTTACGCCGACATAACCCGAAACCGTGTTCTCCTCTCGATCAACCCCAAAAGAGACACTCACAGTTACGCTTTACGGTTGGTGTATTTTAATTAAGATCAACCGGGTTTTCTACAACCGGACATTAACAAATTCCCATCTGCCACATAACCATGGCACGGCTTTGAAAGTTTATACCTGCAGGGTGTCCCAACTTAGCCCATGATAAGCTCTCGCGATCAACGAAGAATATTCCTTCTCCCGGAAGACCCGATCAGTCTCGGAATCCGGCTACAAGACATTTCGACAAGAATAAAACAAGACCAGCAAAGCCGCCCGATGCGCCGACAATCCCGATAGGAGCTGCACATATCTCGTTCTCGAGGCAACACCGGATGAGACATCCTACGGTAAAACCAAACCTCGAGTTGCCACGAGGGGCCCATGATCTACTCGGTTCGGGCCAGCACTTAGAGAAGCACCGTCCGGGGCTAAATAAAGATGACCCTTGGGTTAATTACTCCCAAAGGAAAAATAGGTGGTGGTGAGGCAAATGGAAAAACCAATGTTGGGCCTTCTTTGGAAAAGTCTTATTCAAAGCGAACTGTCAAGGGGTCCCATAAATCACCCGACCGCGTTAGGGACGCAAAATCCGGGAACATAATACCGATATGACGGAAACTAGGCGGCAAGAGTGGAACAAAACACCAGGCATAAGGCCGAGCCTTCCACCCTTTACCAAGTATATAGATGCATTAATTAAATAAGATATATTGTGATATCCCAACAAGTAAACATGTTCCAACAAGGAACAACATCTCCATGTTCCAAAAGGAACAAACTTCATCTTCACCTGCAACTAACAACGCTATAAGAGGGCTGAGCAAAGCGGTAACATAGCCAAACAACGGTTTGCTAGGAAGGGTGCAAAAGGTTAGAGGCGACATGGCAATTTGGGATGGCTTGATAAGCAGGTAATGGGTAGCGCAGCATAGCGAAAGAACGAGGCAACTAGCATAGCAATGATAGTAGTGAGATCCAGGGTAGCGGTCATCTTGCCTGAAATCCCGCAGTAAGAAGAACGAGTCCATGAAGAAGACGAACGGATGAAGCCGAACCAAGCGTAAGACGAACGAATCCTCACGATCGCAACGAAACAGAACTAACAAGAAGAAGCACACAACATAGGTAAACACACCACACATGAACAAGACATGATGCACAACAAGCATGATGCATGACAAATCTAGATGAAGCTACTCATGGCAAGAGATGATGCAAACAAGAGCAACACATCAAGGCAAGTTTAAATGAGGCCGGAAACAACATAGAACAATTCCGGTAAGTCCTCATATGCAAATTTCGAAATTGGTCCAGATCTGAATTAACCTTATGTTCAAGTTGTAAAACAGCAATTTAAGATGCACCACGATGATCTACACGAAATTCTAGTCAAGTTACATATAAAGTTCATTAGATTCGGAGCTACGGCCTAGAAGATATGAGCAAAACAAGATAAACATGGCATTGATGCAAAATGCATACAAACATCAAGCAAACACCTCAAAACAAGGGGGCAACATGATAATATGAAACTACATGCAAAATCAAGCAAGTTTCATATAGGGCACACTCAAAACGGAGCAACGGTTCAACACATACACCCTATACAAGTTATGGCAACAATCTGTCCAAAACAGCAACTAGGCATATTGCAAGCATCAAAACAATATGCTACAGCACCTTAACATAATAACAAAAGGCATGGGCATGATGTACAGGTAAAGCATTACAAAACATGAACACTGAACTATCTCCGAAACAACTAGAACATGCTCAAAATGACATGGCAAGATTGCAAATAATAACAGTTTCAGACTTTAGCAGAAATAACATCAGGTTGCAATGTTTAGAGCTATCAAACAACATGTTACAGGAAC